>JAJHSJ010002090.1:0-67250 GCA_021015155.1 Magnolia officinalis | reverse complement strand
AGTGGTTCAATGGTTCTGTGATCTAGATCGTTGATATGAACAGTCCTGCCATGGATGCGAGATGGCCCAAAAATTTTTGCGATGGAATAATCCTTACCTATCGATCAATGACCTGCAAATAGATGGGTGGAAAAAAATATATCAACGGTCCACATTCACTGCTAGACATTCAATGATACTAGTATCTTCCAATATGTTAGATTTTTGGGTCATGGTCCATCAATGGTGGGGCCCATCAGACCAACCTTTCGGATCAACAAACCATGGATCAACTCATACAAAAAAAGGTCTTCGCAAGTGAGAAAATCTTAATTTGCTAACTTTCTCATACACAATGCATACTACTTCTATAACCCATGCTTTAAACATGATTAATTACACAAAACAAAACCATTAACAATAGAAGAAGCTCATCTCTTTCTAAGGTTATCTACTTCTAAGAGGATGCTTCTCCTTATCTACCCAAGCAATTACAATTATTCAAATATCAATGATTATTATAAGATGATTATCGTCGCACGGTAAGCATATATAATCATCAAGATCCCTTTGTAAACCATCCAATCCTTTCCAATGGCAAGATCTACCCTCAAGCTCTTCTCTCCACTTCATCATCCAAACACATGACTTCCAAAAGAGAATTTTTACAATATGGATGAAATCATTAGTATTCAATGGCAATGGTTGCACCGTCTTCGATTCCGATGGTCAGATCATTTACCGCATCGACAACTACGATAACAAGTGCAGCGACGAAGTTTATCTTATGGATCTTAGAGGCAAAGTTCTATTTACCATACTTAGAAAGGTGAGAAACATCTACTTATAAGCATTTTAAATGTAATTTATCGCATCGCATTGCGAAAGCATTGAATTGAAATGGGTTTCTTTATTTTCTTCTATCTGATCAGAAACTTAGACTTTTCGGACGTTGGGAAGGTTACAAATGCAATGGTTCCAAGATAGAAGAGGAGAAGCCATGGTTTCAAGTTCAGAAGCCATGCAGGATCCTTACAAGAGATTCATGTTGTGAAGTTAAAGTGGGATGGAATAAAGATCGACCGAGTCGCTACCAGATGGTAGGAAAGGCGGGCGGGCCAGCTTGCAAGATTGTAGACCAAGCTGGAGTTCTTGTTGCAGAGGTGAGTCCTATATATTTTTGAGCATCTGTTTATGAACCTGAGTCAAGTAGCGACTCGACTGAGTCAGGTTGAGTCACCTTATAAAGCCGAGTCGATTCCGAGTGAGACTAGTCATCAATCCTTAGTACCTTGTGATAATAGCATTTTCAAATTCTATTCAGTTGGTTCTAATTTTTTATTTGGAATTTGTTTGTTTGGACAGCTCAAGCAGAAGCAATCAAGCTCAGGAATAGTGTTGGGAGATGATGTATTGAGCTTGGTGGTGGAGCCCAACACAGACCATTCCCTTATCATGGGCCTTGTGGTGGTGCATGGACTGATCAATCAATGCATGTGAAAACATCTCACTCTTCATACCTAATCCAAAGAGTTCAGATACGGACTGGGCCTAGTAAAATCAAGATTTTGAGTAGGCCCATCTTGATAGGCCTGGCCCAACCATTTCAAAATCCGGCCCCATACAACATGGGCTTTGAAAATGGTTTTTATAACATAAACGACTGACTGTAACTGAACGCTTTTTAATTCATGTAAAAATTCATAATCGATCCACAATTTTTTATTCTATTTCTAATAAATCAAGATTTGCCTCCAAACGATCCCATCTCCTTTGAGAATTTTAGAAGACCAACGGTGCAAATTCATCATATATGTGTGTCTTACTTGATGATTGTACCGGCCTGATTTTTGGCACATCTTATGGTCAGTGTCCCGACCTGATGAATGGTCCAGATCTCTGATACATGTGCTGTAACCCCACATCTGCTCCATCACGCGATGGGCCGGTGATTCAAGTCATTGAGGCCCATCATGTTAATGAGAGAAAGATCTGTAACTCTCGGAGCACCATAAGCTATAGTGCTCCTAGTGCATTGCGACCCTTGGGAAATCCAATTGATCAATCTGGACCGTCAATTAGGTGGACCATACGTTTCTTGATCCAATGCAACCAATAGTCTGTGAAATGTCAGGATCGTGTATACAAAATAGGCCCAATTAATGAATTGTTCTATCTATTTGTTGGATGCCATCAAGGATCAGTTTTTGCTTATGAAGAATAGTTTTTATAGGCAATCCTACCATCCGATCCATGGGTTAGAAAATGAATGGCCAACAGGTCATCCAATAGATGTGATACCCCTATCAAATGTGTGGTGAATGTAATGGACGGTCTGGATATGTCGGTTGGATTGGACTGCCCAAGAGTCTAGATGAAACTAGGGTTACTATAACTTACAGTTTCACACAATTAAAAAGTGGTCGCGACTCATCCTTGAAATACGTGTCACTGATGTACAGCCATCCAGACCGTTTTAAACTGTGAGTCCCATTGTGGATGCAACATATCTCTGAAATTAATCACACTGATTAAGCAATCCTAACCATCCAATTAATGGCTATCGCATGGATTGTTCGGGGGAAAATAGTGGATCAAAATGAAAGGAAAAAAATCAGATAGTTAAAAGTGAAGTTTTTAGGCTAATATCATCTAAAGGTGAGGGGTGTATATTGAAATTTCACTACAATTAAAACCTACTCACAGGCGGGGCCCACGTATGGTTTTATCCAAGCTGTTGATATGATCAACCCCATGTGGATTGACCACCAAGTCTCTAAAAGTAGATCTTAGCCGCCCAAATCTTTGGCCTTTCTCTCATTGAATATGGATTGTTGGTGTATTTCTTTTTAACCTTGTAATTGCATACCAACTATTGAAGGGTTCAAGTTATCCGATTGAGGATATTATTTTGGCATGGTTCATCCATGATGGGAACCACGAGCTCAATGGAATGGATCACAAAAACCTGGGCCCCACATATACAAAACTGATGCAGAACTGGATCCCTGTCAATTAATGCAACCCAAGCTTACTATTTGGTGTGGTCCACTTGAGGGTTGGATCTGCCTCATTTTTAGGCTCGTACCTTAAAATGATCTGAGAAAAGGGATGGACGACGTGGATAAACAGATACATCACGGTGGGGCCCTCAGAGATCTGACCGTTCGTGGCTAGAGACGGACGGGGTGGGACGCAATCCGCGTACCATCGCACCATCCCTTGTTTGACCCTAGACATGGCAACATGTACCGTAATCCAGACCGTCCAAATCATTGGGCTCGTTGTGGATGTACCACACAGCCTGAAATTACAATGACTTAACAATCCTAACCATCTGATAGGTTTATATAAAATCACAGCTAAAAAAGAAATTGGTTAGCGGTCCATCTTCAATGCGCAAAGTCAGATGGTTAAGATCATCCCATCAGTGGCATGATTCTGATGGCCTGGATTGCATCAGCCACGGCCTGAACTAATACTTTATTAGATTTCACATACACCCACATGATCAGCTAACACAATATACAATGTATGCAGCTGCAATGGATCCTTCATTCACATCCTCTGAATAATAATTTAAATATATTTTATAGGGCTTTGACGAGCAAACAAGCCAATCAAGTCTATACAAGGGAGGTCTGTACATGCCATCACAGGTGCTAGGGTGGCGGCCAGATGCAATATCCACGCCGTCCATCAGTAATTAGGTCTGATCTTGTAGAAGTTTTTTTTTTCTCAAAAGTAAATCGGGTTCATATTCAGCAGTTTGGAGACAGTTAGAAAGAGTTTCGACAGCATAAAACTTCAGCCAGTTTTTATTCTCCATTCATTGTTTCATAACATGTGGTGCCCTGACAAGTGGAGCAACCTGATTATTGGTTAAGATCATTTACATAGTGGTACCCCTCTGATGAACTGATTGGATCTAGTGTTGAAATTTAGTGGTTTTTTGAAAAAAAATAAAAGAAAATTCAAAATTTTCAATATTTCGGGATTTTGCCGCCAAAATGCTTTTTCCGAAAATTTCAAATCTAAAAGTGCGGTGTGTGCTTTGTCCCACATCGGAAATGGTTGAAATCATTTTGTGGTTTATATGAGATGTTGAGAAGGGTATTCTTACTTGGAACTTTTTGGAGGAGATGAAATAAGGGTTGCGTGTTCCAGTGCGAAGCACTGGAAACACACGCCGCGCGCGCGCGCTCGGCACGGGGAGGGGGTGAGGGAGGGGGCGAGGGCGTGGGCAGTGAGGCAGTGTGGCTGTAGTGGCGCTAGATGGCGCACTTTGCACTTTGCACTTCAGCCGTTTCTAAAAACGGCTCTCTGCTTGAAAGTCAAACGGTCCGAAAACGGACGGGCCAGGATGATCCAACGGTCAGATCTTTGATCTAACGACCAGAAACGTCTGGGATTAATGGACAACGGCCAGAAACGTTTTTCAAACGTTCTGGACCATTGAATACCACACAGCAACGGGTCTAAACCAGAGGCCTATATAAACTGGACCATTCCAGTCCGATTTCATCATCTCAACACACCATCTCTCTCATCAAATCAGAAACAGTCCTTAGCTCCATTGTTAGAATATTGTGATCATCTCTACAGTCTAAATCTGCCAGAAGAAATCTATTGCGTTAAAACTGTTCCTCAGTGGACCTATCGTGATTGCTGCACGCTGGATCCAGATAAGGCTTGTCTTATCCTGGAAGCAATTCGTCTGTAACCCACCAGCAGTGATAAGGGGACGAATCACGCTTTAAGGACAGCGTATTTTATACGTGATTCAGCCTAGTGAAATTGTTCTTTTTTCAATTATTATTTTTATATTTTCGGTGTATCCAATCAAATTTCTAACAATCTTAAAGTGTGATTATGGACACCGAAAGTGTTGCATCAATCAAACTGATGAACCAAGATCTGATCCGATTGGACCGATTCGATGGTTTAAATTCACTAGATGGCAGGACAAACTGAAATTCCTGCTGACCGCTCTGAAGATATTCTACATCCTGGATCCGACTCTCCAGCCTCTGCCTGAAGCAAAGGACACTGACACTCCAGAACAAGTGGCTGCTAGGATCAAGCGAAAGAAGATGAACTGTGTCGTGGTCACATCCTCAACGCTCTCTGATCTGTCGATTTGTCACTAGATGCAGGACAAACTGAAATTCTGCTGACCGTCTGAAGATATCTACATCCTGGATCCGACTCTCCAGCCTCTGCCTGAAGCAAGGACACTGACTCCAGAACAAGTGGCTGCTAGGATCAAGCGACAAGAAGATGAAACTGTGTCGTGGTCACATCCTCAACGCTCTCTCTGATCGGTTGTACGATTTGTACACGGGGACCACGTCAACGAAAGAGATTTGGAGCGCGCTGGAATACAAATACAGGCTGAAGAGGAAGGTACACAGAAATTTCTAATTGCCAGGTATTTCGACTTCACGATGGTAGACAATCTACCGCTGCTTGCCCAAATCCAAGAATTGCAGCTTATAGTAAATAAAATAAAAGCTATAAAAATAGATCTTCCTGAATCCTTTCAAGTTGGAGCTATAATCGCAAAATTACCTCCAAGCTGGAAAGACTACAGGGAAGAAACTACTGCATAAATCCGAAGAGTTCACCCTAGAACAAATCCAGAAGCATCTTCGTATTGAAGAAGAATCTCGTAACCGAGACAAAAAGGATGACGCTAATGGTGCATCATCATCCAAGGTGAACGCAGTAGAAAGGACATCCCAAAATAATTCAAATGAGAAAGCTGACTCCCTTAAACCTAACAAAGATCAAGGGAAATTCAAGAAAACCAAAAGAAGAAAAACGGCAAACCTAAGGGAGCTTGCTATGTCTGCGGCAAGACCGGACATTTCGCCCGAGTCTGTAGGGACCGAAAAAACCTAAGAAAGAGGCTAATGCAGTAGACGATGAAATCGTAGCCATGGTCACAGAAGTGAACCTAGTTCAAGAGAAAATTCCTGGTTGGTGGTATGATACAGGTGCCACAGTCCATGTATGCAATGATCGATCTGCCTTCAAAACCTATGAAGACGAGACCAATGGTCAAGAGGTTCAAATGGGAAATGAAGGACGATCGAAAGTTGTAGGCAAAGGAACCGTGGAATTATTCTTTACCTCTGGAAAGAAGGTAATTCTGACCAACGTACTGCATGTCCCAGACATAAGGAGGAATCTTGTCTCAGGGGATCTTTTAAGTAAACCTGGGATTAGGGTTGTGTTTGAATCAGGCAAGCTGATCTTGTCTAAGAATGGAAACTTTGTGGGTAAGGGTTATGCTTGTAATGGGATGATCAAATTATCTCTGAATGAAAATAATTCTTCTGCTTACATGATTGAATCTGTAACACTATGGCATGGTAGACTAGCTCATATTGGCTACAGTACCCTAAAGCTCATGGCTAAGAACGGTCTAATATCATGCAATGATAGTGACAAAGATAAATGTGAAGTATGCATACGGTCTAAAATAATCAAGAAACCTTTCCCTAGCGTTGAGAGATCATCTCAAAATTTAGACCTAGTGCATACTGACATATGTGAACTAAATGGCGTTCTTACCCGTGGAGGGAAAAGGTACTTTATAACATTTATAGATGATTGTTCAAGATATGTATATGTGTATCTGTTGAAATCAAAAGATGAAGCATATAATGCATTCAAGATCTATAAATCCGAAGTAGAAAATCAATTAGATAAAAATATTAAAATCCTTCGTAGTGATCGAGGTGGAGAATATTTCTCTAATGAATTTTCTAACTATTGTGAAGAACACGGCATAATACATCAGTGCACAGCACCTTATACACCACACAAAATGGTGTAGCAGAAAGGAAAAATAGGACTTTAGTAGAAATGGTCAACTCAATGCTAATACAAGCACAGTTGTCATTAAACCTATGGGGAGAAGCACTGTTAGCCGCTTGTCATGTTTTAAACCGAATTCCATCTAAGAAAACCAAGACCTCTCCATACGAAATATGGAAAGGAAGAAAACCAAACATTGGGTATCTTAGAGTGTGGGGGTGTCTTGCATACTGCAGAACTCCAGAACCTAAAAGAACTAAGTTAGGACAGCAAGAGCTATCAAGTGCGTCCTTGTAGGATATGCACAACATAGTAAGCCTATAGACTTCTAGACTTAGACACCAATGTAATCATAGAGTCTAGAGATGTAGAGTTCTTTGAGAATTCTGTATTCACGGAGAAAAAGAATGCTGAGATTCAATCTCCAAATGAAATTATAAAAGAAACACAAATAGAAGAGAAAGCTCCTAGTGAACCTCGTAGGAGTCAAAGAGCAAGAGTAGAAAAGAGTCTTGATCCTGATCAAATAGACTCTCAACGACTCTCTTTTCATCTAGTAGAGGGTGATAGAGAGAAGGTGATTAGGAAAATACCTATGGTTTTAACCATAGAAGATGAACCTAAAACCTTTAGAGAAGCTATGACTTCTAGAGACTCCGCTTTTTGGAAAGAAGCTATTAATGATGAAATGGATTCAATAATATCTAACCAAACATGGGAATTGGTAGATCTACCTCCAGGTTCTAAACCAATAGGTTGTAAGTGGGTATTTAAGAAAAAATATCACACAGATGGAACAATTCAAACCTTTAAGGCAAGATTAGTTGCTAAGGGTTTCCGACAGAAAGAAGGAATCGATTATTTTGACACTTATTCACCAGTAGCTCGAATAACATCGATTAGGATCTTATTTGCTCTTGCATCTATACATCATCTTCATATCCATCAAATGGACGTGAAGACAGCATTCCTGAATGGTGATCTCGATGAGGAGGTTTACATGGAGCAACCAGAAGGGTTTGTTCTACCAGGAAATGAAAGAAAAGTATGTAGACTAGTTAAGTCTTTGTATGGATTAAAGCAAGCACCAAAACAGTGGCATGATAAATTTGATTCTAAAGTTCTGTCTTATGGTTTTGAACATAATATTGCTGATAAATGCATATATTCAAAAGTATGTAATGATTATATTGTAATCATATGCTTGTATGTAGATGATATGTTAATAATCAGTAATAAAATGGAAGGTGTAACTGAAACCAAAAAGTTTCTCTCTTCAGTTTTCAAAATGAAGGATCTTGAACAAGTGGATACCATATTAGGTATCAAAGTTAAAAAACATAGTGGGGGTTTTGCATTATGCCAGTCTCATTATATTGAGAAAATAATAAACAAGTTTAACCACTTGAAAATTAAAGAGGCAAAGACCCCGTTCGATCCAAGTATCTAGTTAAAAGAAAACAGTGGAAGAGCAGTTGCACAACTAGAGTATGCTAGTGCTATAGGCAGTCTTATGTATGCAATGCAATGCACAAGACCGGATATAGCATATGCTGTTAGTAAACTAAGTAGGTTTACGAGTAATCCAGTGTTGAACACTGGAAAGCAATAAATAGAGTTCTAGGTTATCTTAAAGAAACCAAAGAACTAGGGCTATTTTATTCAGAATTTCCCAGCAGTATTAGAAGGATATACCGATGTAAGTTGGATATCGAGTGCAGGGGACAACAAGTCCACTTACAGGGCTGTATCTTGGGGATCCAAGAAACAAACTTGCTTAACGCACTCAACTATGGAATCTGAATTCATAGCTTTAGCTGCTACAGGCAAAGAGGCTGAGTGGTTAAGGGATCTTCTATTAGAAATTCCATTCTATGCGAAGCCTATACCGGCTGTTTCACTTCATTGTGATAGTGAAGCCACTCTAGCGAGAGCCTATAGCGGTACCTATAATGGAAAGTCCAGACATATAAGTTTGAGACATGACTATGTAAGGCAATTGATTCAAGATGGAATCATTGCGATCTCATATGTAAAGTCAAGTAATAACTTGGCTGATCCTTTTACTAAACCTCTAACGAGAGAGGTAGTAAGGACAACATCTAGAGGGATGGGGTTGAAACTCTTTACTCAAAGTTTCACCAGTGAAACCCAACCCTAAATTAGAAAATCTCTAAATTTGGGTTTAATGGGTAACAACAATTCACTGATAAGTGAAAAGTTTCAGCACTAAATAAATCAACAACCTCATCCAAGATGATAGTGCTGGCCGTTATAAAAGAGGGATGAGTATTAAACTCTTAATGAAGTCCAGTCAAACAGGACAAGTGTTTTAACGGAAACACTGGAAGGATTTCACCTATGTGAACGTAGAAGTGGTGCCGCTTCTCATGAGACTTAGAGTTATCTCGGGATCGTTCATGAAACAGGATAAGCACATGGCCATTAAAGTGCTAAGCGAGATTATAAAGGAACACTTAACGCAGGAGCTATTATGTGTGTGGTATTTTTGGTTATATCATATAGGAATAACTGGTTCAATGCTGTGCGGCAACCAGGAATTTCGAAATAACTTTAAAGTACTTACACTAAGGAAAGATTAAAATCGCAAGATATCTTTCTTTATGCATAATAACTGTTATTATTCTGGCAGAGTTTTATTGTTTAAAAAAAAAAACCAGTGGGGGATTGTTGAAATTTAGTGGTTTTTTGAAAAAATAAAAAGAAAATTCAAAATTTTCAATATTTCGGGATTTTGCCGCCAAAACGCTTTTTCCGAAAATTTCAAATCTAAAAGTGCGGTGTGTGCTTTGTCCCACATCGGAAATGGTTGAAATCATTTTGTGGTTTATATGAGATGTTGAGAAGGGTATTCTTACTTGGAGCTTTTTGGAGGAGATGAAATAAGGGTTGCGTGTTCCAGTGCGAAGCACTGGAACACATGCACGCACGCACGCACGCGGCGCGGCGCTCGCGGCTCGGGCATGGGCACGGGAGCGAGGGAGGAGGGCGTGGGCAGTGAGGGCAGTGTGGCTGCTGTTGTAGTGGCGCTAGATGACGCATTTGCACTTCGCGCGGTGTGGATCTGAAAATCCGAAAGGAGCCTGGGTTTTATAGGTGACTGAGAACGGTCGGATCTAGAATCCGAAACGTCCAGCCATTTCTAAAAACGGCTCTCTGCCTTGAAAGTCAAACGGTCCGAAAACGGACGGGCCAGGATGATCCAACGGTCAGATCTTCTGATCTAACGACCAGAAACGTCTGGGATTAATGGACAACGGCCAGAAACGTTTTTCAAACGTTCTGGACCATTGAATACCACACAGCAACGGGTCTAAACCAGAGGCCTATATAAACTGGACCATTCCAGTCCGATTTCATCATCTCAACACACCATCTCTCTCATCAAATCAGAAACAGTCCTTAGCTCCATTGTTAGAATATTATGATCATCTCTACAGTCTAAATCTGCCAGAAGAAATCTATTGCGTTAAAACTGTTCCTCAGTGGACCTATCGTGATTGCTGCACGCTGGATCCAGATAAGGCTTGTCTTATCCTGGAAGCAATTCGTCTGTAACCCACCAGCAGTGATAAGGGGACGAATCACGCTTTAAGGACAGCGTATTTTATACGTGATTCAGCCTAGTGAAATTGTTCTTTTTCAATTATTATTTTTATATTTTCGGTGTATCCAATCAAATTTTCTAACATCTAGTACCAATATGTCATTGTGGCACGTGTGGTGCATACGTTATTAGGATGGTATGGTATCTCCAACTATACAACTGACGTATCATACCATCATGAGAGAGTACTACCAAAGAAAAAAAAAATAAAGGAAAGGAATAGATGAATGTGGGGGAACCGAGGAAGCACATGGAGTAATAAGCAAAGTGCACGTAATTCAAATTTACTTGGAAAAATACCTATATGAAAAAATCATCTACTGATTAATATAAATGAAAATAGAAATTACAAGAGATAAAGTTTTCTGATTCAAACAAGCCTCGAATATACGTACTCAAACTCTAGTTATGCTCGTGAATTTTTAGGAATGAATTAGAAAACTTTAATACAACTTTTGATGCTTAATCTTATCAAGAAAATTCAAAAAATTCATGTTAGTTGGTGGAATGTTTTGGTGTTGCTATTCGATGGCATCGAAGGAGTTCGATGCCATCGACAGATCCTCGATGGGGTGTCGATGTCATCAAAGGTCCCATTGAAAATGTGCGCAGAATTGCATTAGTGCGTAAGTTGTTTCATATTCCGGTTGTGATAGTATATATATCAGGTGTAATTGGGATTATGGTACGGAGGAAGTGTATTAGGGCTTTCTAATTCGTTCCTAAGGGTTCGAGAGCATAGCTAGGGTTTGAGGAAAGTAGATTCGAGGCTTTTTTGAATCGGTAAGATTCTATCTCCGGTAGTTTTTATTTTTATAGTATACTACTCGTCACTTTATGCCATGATTTTTTCCCGCAAGGGTTTTTTTAATCTAAAATTTGGATTGTTTTTATTTGAGCTTGATTATGCGATTGCGTGTACTTTACTCGGCTTGTATATGTGTGTTTCCACGGTTCCCTAATAATAAATTTATTGGCTTTACAAAGCCCAAATGGTGACAAAGTGCAACTCCACTTGCAAGGTAGAGAAAGTAAATATCCTGTATTATTTTCTTAAAACCAAGCTACTGGTGTAAAAAGAATGACTTGTTGTTTTTTTCTGATACAATACACCTTCACAACACTGCAATTTATAAGATTAGCTAGTATTTACAAAAGACATTACTGCCCCTATCTAGTACATTCACCAGGAGCAAATGGCATTGGGCAGCCAAACAGTTCTATGGAAAAACTAATAGATTTCATTCTTAGCATCTAGGGAGAATAAGTCTGGATGAACCTGGATGAAACAGGGAGGACGTATCTGTTGGATGAATCTGCAAATAACAGGAAGGATGCATCCGGTTTGCACGTTCCAACAGAATACATCATACATGGAGAGAGAGAGAGAGAGAGAGAGAGGAGAGAGAGAGAGAGAGAGAGAGAGAGAGAGAGGAGAGAGAGGGAGGAGAGAGAGAAGAGAGGAGAAGAGAGAGAGGGAGAGAGAGAAGAGAGAGAGAGAGAGAGAGAATCAAGAAAAACAAGAGGGTCCTTCCAAGTGAACAGGCTTTCATGTGCTGCGCTGTAGGAATATACAATGCAAGCATGTTTGTATCAATTGCCCAAACCAAGCTATATATAAACAATACAAGAAACGTCATTCCTTTTGGGTCCTATTTCGAAGAGGATGCTTCACCTTATCTACCTCAACTATAACATAATTCAATAACCCACGATTATCATCCGCTAATTATATTATATATTTAATTATTTATATATGTCTATGCATATATAATCGATATTGGACATCCCTTCAAAGCCCATCCAATCCTTTCTGATGGCAAAGGTCTATCCTCAGCCTCTCTTTCCTCCTTCTTCACCATCCTTTTCAAACTACACAACTTCAAGCAGGGAAGTTTTTACCATATGGATGAAATCGCTTGTATTCAACAGCAATGGTTGCACTGTCTTTGATGCCAGCGGAGAGATCGTCTACCGCATCGACAACTACAATGAAAGGTGTTGCGACGAAGTCTATCTTATGGATCTTAAAGGCAAAGTTCTATTCACCATAGTTAAGAAGGTAAGAAAATCTACTTCTTAGCATCATTTTATGGAAATTTATCATTAGCGTTGTTCTAAAAGCATGGAATTGAAATGGGTGTTCTTTATTTTCTTCTATATGCAGAAGCTTCGAGTGTTCGGACGTTGGGAGGGATATAAATGTAATGGTTCCAAGATAGAGGAGGAGAAGCCATGGTTTAGAGTAAGAAAGCCATGCGGGCTTCTTAAACGGGACTCACCTTGTGAAGTTAATGTTGGGTTGGATAAAGATCGACCGACTCGATATAAGATAGTCAGATCGGCGGGCCAGTTGGCATGCAAGATAGTAGACCAAGCTGGAGAACTTGTTGCTGAGGTGAGTCTTTTAAGTAGTCAAAAGGAATTAATTGCCTTTTAGATAAGAGCATTCAAATTCTATTCAATTGGTTCTGATTTTTTCTTTGCAATTTGTTTGTTTGGATAGGTCAAGCAAAAGCAATCAAGCTCAGGAGTTGTGTTGGGAGATGATGTTTTGAGCATGGTGGTGGAGCCCAACACTGACCATTCCCTTATCATGGGCCTTGTGGTAGTGAATGGACTGATCAATCATAGAATGTGAAGTATCTCATTCTTCATAGAAAGACCCAAAAGGTTCTCATCAAGGGATGTGAAAGTGAAGAGAATAGAAATCTGTTGATTGAAGTTCTTGGATATAGGTGTGGCCCACAACATGGTTCTAAACCTATACTCTCTACTCATGAAGATGTACATGGAAGTTTTAAGAGAGAGGGTATGCAACCACACCCGCATCTCGATTGGAAGAGGCGGCTGAAGCTTGAGGTCAATTCCTCGGAAACTGATTGAGGAAATGGAAGGATTTTTTTTTTTTTTTTTTTTTTTTTTTTTTTTTTTTTTTTTTTTTTAACACCATGACTATAGTCTTCAATGCTGAAGAATGGCATGAAATGGAGTCATAACAAGCTGACCATGTAAATTGTAACATAGCATTCTGACCATGCTAAACTTGTAATTTGATTACATTCTTTATTTATTTATAAAATTAAGATTTCCCATCCAATTACCCTATTTTCTTTGAGATTTTGTATGCCCTTCTCATCATTGTGATGAGATTTTTTGTCCTGTGCTCGATCGGTCGTGAACCTTGCTCGACCGGTCGAGGGCTGGTGCATGACCAGTCGTAGAGTCGACTCGTGACATGACTCAAAGTCCAGCGACTGTGGATTATTTTTCTCCGTGGTGCTTGACCAGTCGAAGGAGGATCTCGACCGGTCGTGAGTGGCGCTCAACCGGTCGTGGACTCGGTATGACCAGTCGAGGTTACGTAGATTCGTTCCACGATTTTGCGCGAATTTCGTGTTGTAAGTCCTTTCGCAACTGAGATGCGGAAAAGAGTTTCCTAAAACTTTAAATAAGAGGTACCTAGGGCTTTCTAGCATGACAAGAGAGCTTCCTAAAGCTTTACAAGGAATTTGCTAAAGGTTTAGGGCTATCAAAGGTGAAGAGAGAGAGAGAGAGAGAGAGAGAGAGAGAGAGAGAGAGAGAGAGAGAGAGAGAGAGGAAGTTATAGAAGGGAGGTTATGCTCGTGGAGGTTATCTATTGTGCAATCTATATCTCAGCACTTTTATGTCCTTGTAATCGGTGAGATCTCTCCGTTTCTTTGTTTCTCTTATTGTTTATCCACTCCTGCGTGAGTGAAGAAGGTTGTAACGTTCTACTTCATAGTGGATTGTTGATCTGGATGGGGTCCCGTGGTTTTTACCTCTTTGAGGGTTTTCCACATAAAAATCTCGTGTGGTATGTGATTTATGCTTTGATTTATTTCATTACTTTATTATCCATAATTCTGGTTTGCTTCGGGAGGCTAGATCCTAAGGTTTTGTGCAAGGCCCCCATCACATTGAATATGTGAAAGTTTGTAAACAACGATAACCATTTCAATATCTTAATTTTAAAATGACTTCATGATATTCTCCTAATAGGGTGGCAGCTTCCTACCATAAATGACCAAGCTAATGGGCCTCGCAAAAAATCAGAGTGTTTGGATGATTTTAGCCCTTGGTGACATACAAATGAATACCAAGAAAAAACATCACAATGGTTCCCATGAAGCAAGAAAGGCCCCATTTATGAGATGTTTGTTGAAATCATATCAGGGAAATATTCAAACTACAATAAATCAGTGAAATATAAAATGGAAGACATATTTCTATGATCACGGTGGCAGCAATTTCAGTCAATGAGTAGCCTATTTTCTTCTTGGACAGGCACAAACTCAATCGCTTTTTTTGAGATAGTTTGCACTCTTCAGCAGAATTTCTCTGGTGTAATAGGTTTCCAATGCACGGTCCCTAAGAAACATCATTCAACATATGGTCTCAAAAGCGTGCACATGTCGTGTGAAACCTAACAGCAAAACTGCCGCTATACTTTCTTAGTATGAATTTAAAAAGAGAGAGAGAGAGAGAGGATTTTATGGTGTGAAAACTCAGTTGTGACAAAATACATGCCATGCGTATGGAGAGGTGATCTACGCATGCGGAGACACATTGAAAAAGTGGGCCAACTCCCACCAATCAAAATATTAAATAGAAGAAAGGAAATTTGCTCAAGTCTACAAGGCAGAATCATTCAAGCGCATATACTTAGTTAACTGGTTTTTAAGTTAATTTTTTCGCCGAATTGACTTCGAGCACATGAATAAATTAGAACATGGTGTAACACATTTTTCAAAAGTCTGTAAAACAAAAGTGAAAGAGCCAATTTTATTTTTATTTTTTTTAAAAAAAAAACCCCAACAATGCTTAAGGTAGTCCAACCAGAGCAAGATCTATTTTGGTTGAAGGGATTCAGATCATTATACGTACATATATGCCACGCTCTCATTGTAGAATCCATTCATCAGGATTTGTATAGTGTCCTAAAATGCCTTGTCCATACAAGTTTGTGCCCATGTTACATAGATCCATACGGTTAGTCTAATTAATGGGCCCTCATTGTGGATGCACCCAGAATCTCTGGGATAGGAAGATTCCAGCCCATAAATCAGATGCCTACGGACAAGCGCATGGCAACATTCTAGAAAAAAGGCCAAACGTGGCTGGGATTTTAGGGGATCCATAATCCATTGTAGGACCCACCAAATCCATCATCTTGATCATTGAACAGACCCATCACCATATCACTGATATACGATTTCACGGAATCAACACATCACATGTTATGATATTTTTAATAGATTTTCAACAGAAGATTCCGCATATATGTAACCGATCAACCGACACAATATGCGAATGCATTCTAGCAACGTGATGTTGATTATTGATAAGTTACACCTAATAACTATCTTAAACATGGATTATCATAGAATTAATGTGTGATTTAACTCAACAAGTTTCTGTTGGTCTTTGAATTTGGCCGTAGGTAACATGTGCGAGGGTTACGGGTATGCCAAAACTGATTGGGTCCGATTCAAACCGTGATGAGGGACCCCCGACATCGGTCTAGAGCAAGGCTTGGTTGTGGCTCAAGCATTTGTCTATTCCACCAACTGTCGTGCCCTCATAATTACTTGGGTGATTGGTGGAGGTTGAAGCTCTTCTTCCAAATAAACTCTTTTTGCCTTGAAAAATCCAAGGACTTTTGAATGTGCAACAGTTATATGATTAGAAAATAAAAAGATATGGATGTATTTTTTTTTTTAAAAAAGTGAATGAATTATCACTACGGTGAACTACTTGCTTGGTTGAGCGTCGCAGGCTACTTCCAAAGCAGTGTGCTGATGAGTGAAGGAGAGATAATGTCAGGAATTACAAGCTACCGTCTTCATTTAGACTTGACATGCAGGTGCAGATGAAAGAGAATTACAACTATTGATTTCAAACTATATGATGTAGAGCGGGTCGCAGATACTTTCGTGGCAGAGATGGACCAAAGAAGGCTCAATCGGAGGCGAAAATGATCTTGACAATCAGAACCTAAAAATAGTCGTATCTCACAAACTGAGATGAGTTTTTCGACATATTATATATGATTTTGAGGTAGGAGAACCTACTTAAGCCAACCAACCCTAGCTACTATGCAAGGTTTCCCATGCTGGATTTGTGAGATTCCATCAGATCGATGGTTAGAAGGCCCATTTATAAATACTAAGTTTTAGTTTAAATATAACTTTTGATCCTTTGAGTTATAGAAGTTATGCCCAGCATGAAAATGATTTTAAAAAGTTAGGAGAATAACATGGTCGGGCTAACTCGGACACTTACTATTTTTGGCCGAAAACCATAAAATCTAGTAGGAATAGACGTTTTTGGGATGTTTGAGTTGGAGTTTGAATATAAAACTCCGTCCTAGGTTTGAGTTCCTTATTTAAAGAGTTATAATTTCATTTTTTAAAATATCATCAATCAAGTTATTTCGAATTTATTAAAAATTATTTATACTTTTATCCCTCATAGATTTGAGGAATATCTATGATGAGTCCAAACAGCTCCTTGAATTCATAATAGATATCCCTTAAGGAAGATGGTAATCAACCTTATCACATCCCTCCGTACGTCACTATGCCAGTCCGGCAAATGCACAAGGATAGATTGAAACCTAGTTCTACACTAAGGCCGGCTGCTTCTAAGCAGGTAGAAGAAAACTAAACCTAGATATATTGGGTAGGTTTGTGTTTTCTGTTAAAATTCCATGGTCATCGAGAGATCTACTCCTTAGATTTGCTTCTCATATTTGTAGACTCAAAAGAAAAAGATGAGGGAATAACCATGTACCCAGCCAGGAAAGAGCAATTATACTTTATTAACCATGATCTCAACTACCAACATGCGCTTAGAACCTAACGTGGCTGGAATAGCCCATTCATGTTGATACGGAAGAGCTACAGTACCAAAAACAACCAGGGACACGTCGATCCTCGACCTCCCAATGTCTACTTTTCAAATATTATTTAGTGCCACGTGGCAACATCAACATCATTCATCTGATTCATACGAATTTGGTACTAATGACAGTATCAAACTTCATCCAGCATCCTCGTGGTATTGACTAAGTCTGTTGCTTATGTAATAGATAAGTACATGACCAACGCATTCTCCTGTTATAATAATCCAATGCCTGCATCTGCATCTGCATCATGCTCTGCACAATGTATTTGGATATTTTAATATCGCTAAAGGGATTCCTATCTGTTTTGGGATAGTCATATGAATGCCAGATAAGCTACAAAGTAAAACAAACGAACCCAACAAAAGGGTTCTTCCAATCAATCAATGTCTCATTTTCTACTTGTTACTTTTTCATTTTCTACTTATTACTTTAAGAGATCCGCTAAGCCCACACGCCTGTATTGGGCATGTGGGTGTGAGATCCAACCCGTCCATTAGGTGGTTCTGGGTGTTTCCATGGCCCTACTAAAAAGTGAGGTTTATCCACTCAGCCATAGTGTTGGAAGAGGACGGATCTAATACAAACGTTTCTACTTTAAGCTTAATCTAAAAATCAACATGTGGGGTCCACCTTGATGTTTTAGTGAAAACCAATCCACCATCATTAGAGGCACCTAGTTTTCTCATTGGAGCCAAAATATCAGGCTAATACAGAATTCAAGTGGGGTACACCACAGGGAACACTTGGGATGGGAATGCCCACCATTAAAAACTTACAGATCATATGTGAGGCCCAATTTGTTTCCCTTATGTCATCTATTCCATTCAGAAAATGCATCAGACCAGGATGAATTCACTTCCAGAAACTCAGGCCATTCCAAAACACAGGTGGGCCACAAAAAGTGATCTTAGACATTGTAGGCATGATTTTACAAGTTGTTGGCCACACGAATTTTGGATCAATCTGAGTTTCGGTATGGAAGGAGAATAGGAGGGGGCACACATGATGGACAGATTGGATGTTAGCAAAGCATCACGGAGGGCCCCACAGATTCATGTTGCAAACAGTACAACTGCTTAGAAAAGCTAGGCCAAGATGTTTCCAGCCGTGTATTTGTTTCATAAACTGTGAGCCTGGCACATGCGGGCGGCGTGTGAAAGGCAGCCTTATACACACGTGCAGGCTTACAAAGCTCCAATTTTATTATACAACGCATAACCAATGTCTAAAATCCATGACTTAAAATGTGGACTGTGACAGAATACCAACCTATAAACAATAGAAAAAGGGTTCTGTTTTTCAATACTATAAGAGGAGACTATCTTATTTCTTATTTAATAATAACATAATACAAATAACCCATGATTTTTATATGACCCCTTTTATTAATCTAAGATGAGTAAGCTCTCAGTCGTCCACGTTTAAGCATATATAATCCTCTCATAGGCATTTAGGAACCACCCATTCCTTCAAATGGCAAAGATCCATCCACTTTCTATCCTTTCTTCTTCTTGTTCATCTTCATCTTCTGACTACATGACTTTGGAAAGAGAAGTTTTTACCATATGGATGAAATCGCTCGTCTTCAACGGCAATGGTTGCACCGTCTATGACTGCAACGGTCAGATCATTTACCGCATCGACAATTATAATCACAAGTGTGGAAATGAAGTTTATCTCATGGACCTTAGAGGCAAAGTTCTACTCACCATTCGCAGAAAGGTATGGAATTCAAATTCTAAGTATCTTTACATGGAGAGTAATCCTTAAAAACTATGAAGTAGCATTGAATTGAATTGGGTTTTGCTTCTTTTTCCATTATCTTTGCAGAAACACCGAATTTTTGGATGTTGGGAAGGTTACAAGTGCAATGGTTCCAATGAAGAGAAGCCATGGTTTAAAGTAAGAAAACCATGGCGGATTCTTAAAGGAGACTCACCATGTGAAGTTAGTCTTGGGTGGGATAAAGATCAACCAATTTCCTATAGAATAGAGGGTTTGGATGGCAAATCAGCATGCAAGATAGTAGACCAAAATGGAGGACTAGTTGCAGAGGTGAGTCATTTTCAAGATAGAATTTTGTTAGTGTATATGCACCTTTCAATTGCTTTCAATGTATGTGCATTGCAATATATTTGGGTATAAGAGTACATATTAATATTCATATGAACATAGAGACCATTAAATATGTCTAGTCTCACACTTAAATACACTGCAATGCTACATTGAAGACTCTATACTCTGACCCATTCAAATTCCAGTGATATGGTTATTAAAAATAGGTTTTTTTTGGACAGGTAAAGCAAAAGCATTCAACCTCAGGAGTTGTATTGGGAGATGATGTCTTGAGCTTGGTGGTGGAGCCCAATATAGACCATTCCCTTATCATGGGCCTTATGGTGGTGCATGGACTAATCAATCAATGCATGTGAAAGCATCTCATCCTTGAAGACAACCCTTGGACTTCCTCCAATGAATGTGATTGCTCCCCACTGTGGATGTGTGGAAGTGTGTATCTCATCTTCTCCAATGTCAGACTTGAGTTGAAGGCCCTGGACATTTTACATGGGCATACAAGGATTTGGAGACATTTCTAATCTATGTGACTACACATGGGATCTAGCCCATGGCTCAATGGGCCAGTGCCTCATGTTCAAATTTTGGACTTGTGGGTCCCATCGTCACGAGATCGTAAGATGATTATTGGTTATAATCTCACACTATGACCTCAAATGCTTCAGAAATTCTATCACATGAAGGAATAGAATGCTAGGCATGCAAATTGTAATATAGGTGAATGACTGACTTTTATAAACAAGACTTGCTAAGCCGAAAGCCCTTTGATCAATGCAAATATGTAACATTTCTGTATGCTTTATTCAATTTCTAATAAATCAAGCTTAGTATCTAAATTACCTTTGAGAATTTATTCTCACTAAAGAGACTTCCATGGTACTAATTCTTTATAATGATCAATCCAATTTCAAATTCTAAGGAAACAATCGAGATGAGCGTCTATGGGTGTCTTGGTCTTCCAAGGCAAAGGAAAAACAACCAAACAGAACCACTACACAACTGAGAATTTCATCAATTTGCTTCTTTTTCTTCTTTGATTCTTTTGTTTGTAGAAGTAACTTTTTTTTTTCGCACATGTTTGGTTTCCGCTTAAAAATGAGTTCATCTCATTTAGTTAACATCGCTTATGAATTAGAGATTGTTGTTTGTATAAATTGTTTTTAATCCCTATCCAAGAAATTGATCACCAATACATAATTACAGTTAAATAAAATGAGATGAACTCATTTTTAAGTGGCATCCAAACATGCACTTAAGTGTTTTATTGACCCTGATTGTGAGGATTCAAATGGTAGTATTCAACTTTGAAAGTCTAAAATCACAATATATATGTACTGTTTTACAAGAGAAATTGTAATGAAATGCCATGGCAGGGCCCATCAAATAAATAATCTCTATCATTGAACCATTAGCCACACTTGTATGAAATGGGCAAATCAGGACAAGCTACACATGTTCCAATGCATCATGAACTGATCATAGTACATCTTGTTTTGATATAGAGAAAAAAGATAATCCATCAACATATGGTTGATATATGATTTCGCAGAATCGCTTGCGAAATCACATACCGTCGGTGTTATATATTATTAATAGATGTCCAGGCACATGTACCGAATCAGCTCGACACGATATGCAATGTTGCTACAGGTGTTGATTTGATACGATTCGCTTGAAAAACATACATAATTAAAAATAATAATCTTAAATAGGGATGAACAGAGATCTACTCATGTGATGTATCCCAACATGATTTTCACTACCATCATCAGAACTTGTGAAGATGATATTAATGGAATAATATAATTACATTACATTACATAACGATTGCGTAATCCTATTTAATTAATAGAACGACTACATCATTCTCTAAATAAATTAATGTCTTGGCTAAAAGAGTGGGGGAGTGATATGATACTCGGGCAGTGCATGATGATTAATACGCAGGCACTAAGAGATTGAACATGCCACATAAATTAAAAACAATTAAACCGACTAAATTTTGGAACCCACTGCCGTGAGTCCTAGACCCAAAATAAGATTGTTTGAACAATCCTAACCACTGATTAGCAGACACCTGTGTGTTGAAATAGAACCATTGGATATTTTTCCATCCAATAAGATTTCCACCAATCTGTTAGTCAGATAATCAAATGTGTAATGTTTGTTCATGATACATCTATATCTATACTTTGGACAGTTTAATTTAACTTATTTGAATACCATGATGCAATTTCTAAGTGCCTGTGTATCATCTGTTACACTATGCTAGAGTATCAAAGATATCTTTTCTTGGAAAAGATTCCTATTTATTTAGTATAATTATCTGAGTAATCAAACAAACAATCCCAAAAATAATAAATTTATAAAATTGTTTCTTCCAAGTAAGCAGACTTTCATGCGCTGCCATCCTTTGAATAAAGAAGTAGACTCCTATGTTAGTTCAACACCAATTTTTAAAATGGTGGTGACTCATCCTCCTCACAATTGGCACTGATGTACAGCTACCCTGATCATCCAAACTGTCAGTTTTCATTCTGAATGGAACATAGTTCGAAAATCACACTGATCAAGAAATCATAACCATCCAACTAATGGCTATCAAATGGATGATTAGAAATAAAATAGTGAGTGGTCCATATTTGAAGGGAAAATGAGATGGTTCGTATTATTCTCTTGGGAAATTTTCTGGGTCATTCTCCATTTTCAGTTGGGTCATTGATTTGAACAGAGATTGACATACAACTATGCTATATGCACGGTTGAAGAGTCACCACCATTTTAGTGAGAGACTTACATAGGAGTCTAGCACTTGAATATATTACACGTACCAATGCCTTAAATGTGGACGGTGACCCAGGCCATGGCATAAACAATGTAAGGTCTCTCCTTTTTTTAAAGCACTTGGCTGAGCCCACACGTGTTTACAGGAGAACCCAATACATGCCACCACATGCGCCCAAGTATCATGAGTGAAATGTGAGATCCAGACATCCATCAGATGGGTCCCACCTTGTAGATGGTCTAAATCAGTATGTGTATTGATTAGTTCAGCTACAGGTTATGAAACAAATGGATGGCTAAGATGATATGTCCAAGTTTTTCAAAGCCGTCCCTTTGTTTCTACCACTCTCACTGGTTGGACGAGGCAGATTGGCATGATTTTTGGGCAAGTACATCTATACAGTGTGACCCACTTGGTGAACGGATTGGATCTCATGCACGTGCATATGATCAGTAGCTCTCTTATACAGGCGTGTGGGTGATTGTGAATCACTGCTGCCTTTTCTCACAGTCGTGATACCATGCATCAATCTCGCTGTATTATTGAGGAATTATGAAATCTCAGTATCTATATATTTTTTCTTTGAATGAAATTATTGCCATTTTAACTTAAAAAATATTTCAGAGTCAAAATAATTCATGGACAGATGTTCGAATGCTCCGGAGGGTTATATAAGTTATAATGCTCCTAGTTTAATAAAGTCACTTTTACAGTTCAACCATCAAATCTGAACTGTCCAATTTAGTTTGGAAATGTCCAATTAAGTTTAGAACACATTTCGTGGGCTAATCTAGACCTAATTCAAGTCCGGACGATAACTTGGACCATGTTTCAAGAATCACACAGGCTTACGCCGGAAGCAAAATAAAATAAAATTCTATAAAATTCATAATTTATCTGACGGATGAAATAAACAAGCACACAGACCTTTATATAAGGATAGGAAGAAATGGGAGAGATTTTAGAATCAAATTACAACTAAAATTCCTAGAATTTGCAACTTACTATAAATAATAAGCTTATTATTTATACGGTCCTTACTCTTGGTCCGGTGGTAGACCCCAAGAGTTTCAACCCCTGGTCAAGGGTTCGAGTACCCATAGGTGGTGAAATTCCACTACTGTGTGAGGGTGTGGTGGTGTTGTGTGTAGGGGTATACACGGGTTGGGCCGAGTCGAACTGGCCTCAGCCCGTCCAGGCCCGTTCAATAGCCACAGAACGCCCGAACCCGACCGGACCTGGTCACCGGGCCAACATCTTCAGCCCGAACCGGGCCCGGCGCGAATTCGGGCCGAGTTCGGGCCAGTTTCGAACCTTCGAGTTCGGGCCAATTTCAAACCTGAGTTCGGGCCAGTTTCGAACCTTACAGCAAGTTCATGGGAAGGGCTTTGGCAGGTAATCCGCGTCCCATTATAAGGCCCACGATCAATGGTTTAGATAGTTGAACTATAGACTCCATAAAAAATCTAACTAGTCAGGACATTTACATACATTTGACAAAGCATAAAATAAAACATTTTATACAAATTAAATACAATCATACACGGGTCGGGCCGGGCCGGGCCAGGTCGGGCTGGGGCGAGTCGGATTTCGAACCGAACTGGGAAATATCTGAACTCGGCCTGAACTCACTTTCGGGCCTAGAAAATTGGCCCGTCCTGACCCGAACTCAGTTCCGAGTTAGGCCAAGTCGGGCTTTTTCAGGCCGGGTCGAGCGAGCTAACCGGACTAGCCCGGTTTGTGTACACCCCTAGTTGTGTACGTGTGTTAAAAAAAAAAAAAAAAAAAAAAAAAAAAAAAAAAAAAACAAAAAACAAAATAGTCGTTGTAAGGCCCACCCCCAAAGCACATGATATTGTCCGATTTGCCGAAGCTCACGGTTTTAAAACGCATCATGTTGTTAAGGGAGGAACCCAACATATAACCACCACAACTCCAGACAACTCTTCCAATGTGGGACAAGTTACACTACAGTCAACTGCAACAGTAGCTCGCCCAGCACAGTAGCCTGTCAGCCACACAGTAGCCTGCCAGCCACACTTGGGGGTCCGCCCACATATGTGCCCTCCCACATGAAGTAGTGACCGGAGCGTCACAGCCGTGATTTCCACTAGTGCACAAGGTTTCTGTTCTCCTAATTATTTTAAGCTCAGCATTGGGCACAGCTTCTAAAGCCCAACAAATGAAGAGTTATAATTCAGCTTGCCCTATGTTGAGTTGGGTGGCTAAAGTAGTCTGTTCTATTCCAAAATCATATATTTTAAGTTCGATAACTCATTCTAGTAGTCCATTATACCTTAAAATCATATATTTTACATTCGATAACTCATTACAAATTACAAGATATGCTTAATTTAAAGTCTAATGGTCCAGCTCACTTTTGTCGTTAACCAAGTCGTTTTTTTTATTCATCCTGGCCATAAAACCATCCACGACCCACTCTACATCAACGTATCATACATGCGCGCCAATCTCGGCCATAAAATTTATGCCCATTGTGATTGACCATATTCCCAAAGTTGCAATCATCTAAAGGATCGTGACCATCCAATTGGCAACCAACGGTACAGGTTCTCCAGACACAATTGCGCAATTAACGTCTGATCTATGCGAGCTCTGGGCCATGTTCCATCCTCGATGCAACTCCAAAATTCGACAGTGCAGATGGTACGTACCCACAGCTCACGATAGTACAATGATGATGGTGTCCTTATGTTTGCAGTTTGTACAATTGGACCCATTATTCAATGATCGATATCACCGTTATCTTGGGCCCCACGACATTGGCCATGCCCCAAATCACCTTTGCAGAACAACATTAACCTGAGGCCTGAACATGAATGGATGAAATTAAAATAAAAAAGAAGCCTACAATAGAGATTCTTCTCATGGAATGGTCCATCCATAGTGGCCCCCAGCAGACCAACGGCTAGGATCATAGAAACATATGCCCACTTGTAGGAACTCAAACCTGAGTATATTCATGAATATCGTCCGGAGAAAGATCGTCTTTCTAGTCGTTTAAATGGGCCAGGCAGCTTTCCAATGCCCGGCCCATGAGATTTCTAGATGGACCCAGGCCTAATCGACTTGCTGGTATAGAAGGTAGGGCTTGGGCGCATCAAATTCTCAAGGGCACCCAACCCAAAAGGTTCTGTGTGCTCCACTGTGATGTATGTTCCCACCGTCCATCCTTTGTGTTAGCTCATGTCGGCACATGAGCCAAAAAATCAGGTCCCTTCAAAGCTCAAGTGGGCCACACCACATAGAGGCTCACCATTGAAATCTGTGGATCGTAACGTGATGTTTGTTTTCCATCCAACCCATTCATAAGGTGAGGCCCATCAGGATGAAAGGTCCAACTAAATATCAGCCTGATCCAAAACTTTGGTAGGCCCCAAGAATTTTTCAATGGTTGGATCGGACTTATTTTTCGGTTCACGCACTAACAAGATCTGAAACAAATGGTGGACGGATTGGATGCCACACATGCTGTCGAGCCAAGTCCAACAAATGCAGACCAGGTATGGGCCGATCATGCGCTAGAGTGGCCCACTTATACCCATTTAACAATGAGAATTTGCCGATACGTTCATTCAGATGATAATTTCATTTTATCTCGAGATATCGGATACGAGAAACCGCCGAATATTATCCACGTGGTGGTTTTGCTTTTTCTATTTCCCCTCTATTTTCACGTTTTCTTTCTTTATTTTAACAAAAAGTCAAAAACGTCATTGTCGGCTCACTCCCCAAAGCAACGCGTTTTAACTTTTAAAGGCTCGGCTGGATGTTAGATGAGCCGACTAGCCCAGCCATCAGCTAAAACAAATTGGAGCTTTGATACTCCGGCGAAGTATGATGGACAATACACAGGCAGTTAGAAATTAATCAGAAATTGCTTACGTGGATAATAAATAATCCAAAATAAACGGTCCAACTTACGGACACCACTTTAATTGTGCCATGAAAAAAATATCACTCATATTTAATTATTGAAATATTAGATTAATGGACATCTATTGGACGGTTAGAAATGAAAAATATCTAAGTAACTTATGAAAGTGGGTTCGACAATTTAGTCGGTTTATTTTCGGTTAATATATGCTACGTGTACCATTTATAAATGGCTGTTGATGATTTCCACATGCTGACTCCTCCTTGCATGTGGCACCATGTACGGATCCATCCAGACCATTCAAATTTTTGGGAGCAACGTGGATGGAGCATAAAATTCCAAAATGACACTGATGGAGCAATGCTAACCGGATGATCAGTCGCTATCAAGTGAAAGGTTTGGATGGATCAGATGGTTGTATCAGCTTTTTAGCTTGACATTTTGGGCCTTCTTTGGTCCATAAATAGCCTTCGGATTTACATGGTTTTGACTTTTTGATAGATCATTTAGAACATGGGCTTGAAAATGAGGCAGACCAGGGACTTAAGTAATCCACCATGGGAAGTAGTGGAGATAGAAAGCCAGCTAGTAAAGACTTATTGGGCCATGGAAGTTTTGAATCAAAGTGGTATGTATGTTTTCCTTCCATCCATATTTATGTGACCTTAAGAGCAAGTTGGATTGCAGATAAACATCACAAGAGGCTATAAGAAATTTTTAAGGTGATGAGTTTGCAACCTAACTTCTTTTATAATCATGTCCTAAAATGGTTTGCTAGCTAACTTCTTTTAGAATTGATGTGCCAAAATAAATATATCAGAAAATATATATACATCATAGCCCCATAAAGCTCTTGATAAACCACCTGTCTTTAGGCAGGTCCTTGAAGAGTTAGTACTCAAATCCCACCCTCCAAATCTCAAGTAGTGGTTTGCACCACATGAAATAATGTGAATTGAATGCCTGCCATTAAAACTTCTTAAGGGACACAAAGGTTTTAGATGAAGCTAATAGTTGTATTTTTCTTTGTCCAAGATTGTGTGACCTTATGAGTAGGTTTGACGACAAATAAATATCACTGTGGTCTCTGAGAAGATTTTAATGGTGGATGTTGTTGCCTAAATCTAGTTGATATATGTGGTCAATGTAGAGCTGAAATGGCTAATAACACTTTTATAATCATTTAATGGATCTGAAAAACTAAAGAAAGTATGAACAGTGGGGAGTGTCGGTGGCCAGTTGTGGACCCTCTGATGCCTAATTGGCCAGGCTTATAGAAGTTGATCGCGGGGAGGTGGATTAGGGTTTAGATGTCACCCCTTTCTCTCCCCCTCCCTTCCATTGGTCTAGAGTTTGTGCTCATATATATACGTTGTGGGAGAAAGTTTCGCACCTCGAATCCCATTGTACTACACCGAAGGGTTTCTAATCTTGTAGGCTTCTTATCTTGAATATGTTAGAGTGATCTTCGGGTGAGATCATTATAGATTATTATCTCTTTCGAATTTTGGAGCGAGATTCACTATGGATTTCTCATATTGCCTCTTTGACAACGGTCAACCTGGTCGGTTCTGGATCTTAAAGAGCACGAGGTTCAAAGCCTGCGCTTCTTCGTTGCGGGTCCTTTTTGCTTAGACCTCAATCATCCTAGGTTGGAGGGTCCTCATCAATTTGCATGCATATCAAATGTAAATAATTATTGCTCTTTATGCACATGGGAATAATTTAATTTTCTTGGCAAACTTGGATATCATTATCCCTGTTGTTTTGTATGATGTTTTCCCTTTGTACTAATGCTTCAAGTTCGGCATGGTACCCTAGAATGAGTTGATAAAATGGATGAACTATATAGATTGGATACATACATCCCCCATATAGTTTTTTAATCGAGTACATAATCGGAAGCCATGCCAGTGGACAAGATGGGGCTGCACGACAAGCGAGCATCCAGGAGATTGTAGGCGACTTGTGTGTAAATGTGCATGGGCCATGATTTAGTAGGTATAACTGGGCCTATTATCGAGGATGACTGGACGCGTTCCTAGCTTTTACAGAGATTAAAACGTGCTTCTTACAGAGATTAAAATGCCATTGAGCATTGTAAGGCACGCGTGGTGTGTTTATAATATCCAATCAGGTCAAAAGGTACACCCCCACGTGATGAATATAGTAACTAATAAATATAGCAGATCTAATTATCAAGTGGGCCACACGTGAATCAGGAGGGTTTTTTCGTGGTGTGGATTGTCTTTTTATCATCATGGTCGACTACACAGGTTGGACGGACAGGATGTCTTGCTGACACCAAAAGGGCCCCATAATGCTTCCACAAGGGAGTATTTAATTTTGAGGTACCTTGTGTGGCCCACGTCAAATGTGCATCACATGTTAGGCTAAATTTAGGTGGGCCAGCTACAAGGAACGGTTAAGATGAAACACCACTTTCCCACTGTTTGTGGGGCCACCATTTTGTGTAAATGCCATCTAATCCAGTCATCAGATGTGCCCCGCTAGATCCCACAAAAAGAGGCCATTTCAAAACCCAGGTGGGCCATTCACTGAATTTATAAGTCTTGAGCATGATTTTACATTGTTACTTGAGTCGTGGCCGGACAGTAATCCGTCCGGGCAAGGCTCTGTGGGGCCCAACGTGATGTAAGTATTTTATCCATGTAGTTCATCGTTTTTATAATTTTGTGGTAGGTATAGATCTTAAGTGGACTACAAAGTGAGGATTGAATGTGCACCATTAAAAACTTCTTGAAAGGTGGAGAAGTTTCGGATCTATCTGATATTTGTGTTTTCACTTCATCCATGTCTACATGACCTTATGAATAGGTTGGATGGTAAAAAACAAACATCACGGTGGCCCTTGGAAAGGTTTCAACAGTGGGTGTCATTATCACTGCAGCTTCCTTTGGTGTGGTCCATTGGAGCTGTGGACGTGCTTCACTTCTAAGATCGTACCTTAAATGATCTGATAAAACCAATGAACGGCGTGGATAAAACACTTACATCATGGTGACCCCGTTGTGGCCTATGTAGCGTGAGGGGTAGACCAAGATGGACGGGGTAGATCTGATGCATACTTGAGGTGGGCCCCATGACATTAAATCAGAATTCCCGAGGAACTCAATGGTCCCACAATTTGAACCGTTCAGATTGAGTTATATCCATGTAATGTGTACAATTTCAGATGCATGCATATGAACCATCAAACTCCGTCTAATAATGGAATAGCCCTTCTCATTGTGTTCATCTCTGGTGTACCACAAGGGAGCGGATTGCTTCCTACCCACGCCTGTCTCCAGCTGGTAACGGGCAGGAGCTTTGAGGGCCTGTTTGGCCGGGCAGGGTGGATGAGGTTAGGTTGTATTAGGATGGATTGGAAGGAGCAATCCCGGGATTTGGCCTGGTGTGCCAAATAGGCAAAAGTTAGATATAACAATCGCCCAGCAATCCACTGACTTCACCATCACTACCTTAAAATCCACCCAATCCCTCTTATCATCTATTTTGCCTGGGACATGTTCGGTTAGATGGAGCAATCCCGGGATTGGCTGACATAATCTATTTTGCTCGGGACATGTTCAGTTAGATGGAGTAATCCCGGGATTGGCTGACATAATCTTTGGATTGGCGAGGTGAGCCAAACATACTCGGTGGTGAATTCCCTGGATACAGCAATTCCATGGGATTGCCATCAATCCACTGACACAGCCATCATTACTTGCCATCCACCGGAATACAATCCAATCCTATGAGATGGGCCCATCCAAACATGCCTGACTGGCCACCGTGATGTATGGTTCTTATCCACACCATCCATCATCATTATTATTATTATTATTATTATTATTATTATTATTATTTTATGGCGCAGGCCCAAAAATTAGGCATACAAGGTTTAAGTGGACCACACCACAGGAAGCATTAGTGATAATGATTCTAGCCGTCGAAACTTTTCTAAGTCCCACCGTGATATTTATTTTCCAGCCACCCTATTCATAAAGTTACATACATCTGGAAGAAGAGAAATCACAAATATCAGATCCATCCAAAACTTCAATAGCCTCCGAGAAGTTTTCAATGGTAAAAGTTTAATCCCCATTGTGTAGTCCAATTGAGACTCGGATCTCCCTCATGTTTGGTCTTATGCCCTAAAATGATAGGGAAAAATGGATGGAGAGTGTGGATAAGACGCATACATCATGGTGGCCACTCAAAGCTCCTACTAGAGATGGGTGGGGAGAGGAAGAAATTGAGGTGGAACAGGAAAATTAAGCCCAGCAAATTTATGATGTTAGTGTCCCTCCACACTAGTCAGTACATTCCCATGTGAAGTTCCGTGTTGAAGTGATAAAGTTACTTAATATACATTGATACACTACACTCTGAAAGCTTAAGCTTTTAGAGTAAATGTTGTTACGCAGAGTGGGTCCAGCTTGATGAATGGTTAAAATTTTGTCCACGCCTGCCACGTGTATCCTTTTCATCCAGGAGTTCTCTATGTCGGTTGAGGAATTATAAATCTGTGGCAACGTATACGTGGCATACAAACATACGAAGCAGACCGTCAAAATCGTGGGCCCCTTGCTGATGGAGCATGGCACGGATACACCGTCCAGGCAATCTTGATGGTCTGATTTCAGGCATCCGTCAAAATTGTGGGCCTGGAGACACTTGGACAGTCCCATCAACTGATTTGAACTGCCAGCTAAGTCCACTAAACATTTCATGGCCCACCGTGAAAGAATCACATCCATCGGATGATTTTCCCAACAAAAGTAATTCTCTGGAATTATTAAGCAATCCATGATGGTCCCCACAAAATAGACGGATCAAACTTTTGATTGGGCCTATATTTGTTTATACAATCTCGACTGTCCATTTTAGAGGCTACGGATCAGATTGCTAAGATTGTCAGATCGGTGTGATTCTTGCATAGTAGCCCACAATGTGTGGTTTGGACTTAATTGAAAATCCTGATCGGTCTGTACCAGGTGGGCCTCACATAACAACATTCTACATTCAACACACGTGTGTATAATTCAGTGAGAGGGGTCAGCGTCTTTTGTAGAATAGGATCCATGAACCATGGAAGCCACGTACGAACGCCTAAGATCCCTCACACGTGCGATGCATTTATTGGCCCACGAAATGACATGGTACGTCAAATCTAGCTTTGTTTTAGCCTTGAAACCAAGCCACGCCAAAGGTCCCACTGGAAAAAGAGCAGAAAGTTTCAGTCCAACTGGTTGAACCATAAGTTACCATCCATGCTGCAGATAATTTCCAACCTTTCATGTACATACAAAATCTAACCCGTCCAATCAGTCTATATAATTTTTTTAACCCAATAATAACCATTAATCAATGTACAGAATTATATTTTTCTGTGTATCGATTAAACGTTATTTTATATGGTGTGGACCATATGATAAGCGGATATAAATAATTTTTGTATAAGAATTTTTTCACGATAGGAAAAACCTATTCGAATGGTTAGATTTTAAATAAAAATGATCAATTGGAAATTATCTGTTGGTGGACCTTAAATTATGGTCCAACTAGTTGAATTTGAGAGAGAAATAAAAAAGTATTCCCGTAAGAGGCAAAAAGAGTAAAGAAGGAGATAGTTCTTATGTGGTCACGCGTGCTTTTAAATCTCCATCACTCCTTCATTCCAAACCTCATCATCCTCCCTCCCTCTCTCTCTCTCTCTCTCTCACACACACACACACACAGCTGTTGGAAATGCTTACAAGGACTAGGAGCTGTTTCAAGATAGGTGAGGAGAGTGATGAAGAGAACAAAGGAAGATGTAGCACTACTAGAGACATGGAAGACTCGGAGGTGAAGGGATGGATCCCCGGCCCACCATCATCGAACCCGGTGGGGCTGAGAATTCTCATCCAACGGTCTGGAAGAGAGCTGAACGTGCTCAACAAGCCCATGTTGATACAGACCCTGCACATGGATGGAACCTGTTTCTTTCCAACCACCCCAGTTTCCAGTTTCCTCAAGCTATGCCATTTGTGTAAAAGGAAGCTGAGTCCGGACAAGGACGTCTACATGTACAGGTAACCATAGTTCCATTTCATGCCTCTGAATTAGGGAAGTGAGGCCCACTTTTCGGTGATCCCTACCGTTCATGTGATGCGATCCATGGTTGATATCTCCCCCATTAAATGTTTTGTTGTTTGCCCTATTGGACACCCATCAAAAGTGGACCCTTGCTTACTGTTTTTCATTTCCGTTGGATGGATAGGATCACTTGATGGACGAGGTATTGAGCATGGCTCCTTCCTTGACGGGGACTCACCATATGAATGGCTTAGATTATTAGAACGCTGGCTCCACCAGTTCATTGCCTTGATCATGCATCATGATCTAATAATAGCCGTCCACTTATAAATGGTAGATTGGCAAAGGATCGATATTTGCCCACCCAACATCAACGTTCCTCTTTTACTTTCACTCTGGAACCAGCCATGACAAAGGCCCACAGGCAAGGTGCCACAACTTGTGCTACCGTACAATCTTTTCTGCCAACATGCCCTTTCTGCACAACATCAGTACCATGAAAACAGTACTCCCCACCAGGAAGATCGCTAGGCAGAAATATCAGCTCGGTTGGATCATCAGGTGAACCACACTGGCAGAATCCATGGACAGCCAATGGTCTTACACAACATACTAGTGTGGTCCACCTAGTTAACGGATCACCCCCATTTTTCACAAGTGCAATCTTCTCAACGGGGCCTATTATTTGCATGGTACTGATTTCCTACACAAATGTTATGTTCGTGAGAAACATGGTTGCACATGTGTAATCATAAACTAAGGTGGTCAAAAGATTTTAAAAAATTCCCTACCCATAGAATAAAAAGAACATGTTACACACCCTCACATTTTAAAATAATATAATGTTTTTTAATTAAAAAAATAATTAATTTTTGTTTAATTAATGCAGGGGTGACCAAGGATTTTGTAGCGTCGAATGTCGCTGCCGGCAAATTTTCTTAGATGAGATGGAAGAGAGAGAGAATTTCATGAAATCAAAGGCCGCGATGCTCCCTCCACGTTGCCGCCGGAGAGGCGATCAAATTCAACCGTCGGATCGCCGCAAGGGAATCCCAGCCATGGCATAAGCCAATATTAACCGTACATCCCTAGATTGGACCTCCAACGATTCGATTTGGATATTAGATTTCGAATCAGACTTTGGGACCACATGAACCATATTGTCGTCGCAGGAAAATTCGATCGACTACGGTTTATACTCTTTTTTAAATCCGATTTTCATATTATGAAAGATGGATGAGTAAATATAAGTGATGAAGAATTATATGTAATAGGAAATAGATAATTTTATTGTTTTATAATGTATGAGATGTTTTCTTTTTGTGTTGTATCATGGATTAGTTAGCATTAAATGGGAAAATATATAGTTTCTATCAATTTATTTTTTGGTGTGTAGATTTTATTTAATGTTGGTGTGAAAATATCTTTGATTTTTTAAGATGAATGCGACAGTACATGAGTTGTTACATGGTAGTATCTAGAAAGATCATGGTCAATTATTACGTGGGCCCAGCATGAAAAGTCCTTGGGTACTGATTATGACCAATCAATTCATTAGATCGTCCATTCTCTTATGATGAAGATGGACGGTTGGAAAATTAGCAATGTGGTAATATTATACAGTGCATATGTCGACCCACATGAGAATGGACCCAGCTTGGTTATGGGGAAATGATGTGATCGCAGCATGCAATAATGCAGTCCTTATCAAGATGTCGCACGAAAGCTGTACACGTGGCAATGTGATTCATGATTTGGATTGTTGATCAGGTGGGTCCCACGGTGGATAAACCATGATAAGGAAAGCTAACTGATCAGGTGGTGCAAAAGAATACAGGGAAGATTCACATTAGCCCACCATGATGAATGTGCGTTACATCCACACTGTCCATCCGTTTTGACAGCTCATTTTAGGGCATGATCCAAAAAATGAACTAGATCCAAATCTTAGGTGGACCACACCATGGGAAACAGTGGTGATTGATTACCCACCATTAAAAACTTCTTGGGGGCCACCGGAATGTTTATTTGTCATCCAACCTGTTGATAAGGTCACAAAAGACCTAGATAGATGCAGGGACCACACAAATATCAACTTGATCCAAATCTGTTGTGGACCTCCGGAAGTGTTTAATGGTCAGTCACCACGATTTTGAAATTTGTATGTACTTCACTTTTGGAATCATGGACTAGATGAGCTGTCAAAATTGATGTACTACATGAATGTAATGCACATACATCATGGTGGGCACTACTGTCAGGAATCCACCCACCTTTAACGCACATAAAAAATATTGCTTTTTGATGTAGAGCGGGTCACGCATGATTCACGGCTAAGATGGACCAAAAAAGGCCCGATCGAATTTGAAAGTGACCCGGACTGTCGGAGCCTTAAAACTAACATATCTCGCAAATTGGAATGAGTCATCCGACATGCCATATATAATTTTAGGGTAGGACAAGCTACTTTAGCTATCCTACCTATTATGTTGGGTTGGCCACGCAGAATTTTTGAGATTCCATCATATCGACAATGTAATTTCCAATTTATTTTCATTTTTTCTATTTATTAAGTTACAGTTTGATTATAACTCTTCATAGTTGTGTCCAATATAAAAAGTACTTAGAATAATTAGGAAAATCACATATTTGGGCCAAATCGGATAGTAATTTTGGTCAGTGATAACTAATAGGAATCATTATCATCTATAAATAGTAAGTTTACTATTTATAATAAGTCACGATTTCTAAGAGTTTTAGTTGTAGTTTTATTCTAAACTTCTTCCAAGGTATAGTATCCCCTATTAAAAAGGTTCTAAACTCATTTATTTCAATCATCAATTAATTTATAAATTTCTAGAACTTATTTCTATTTTTTTCTTTTTGTTGTGGACTCGAGACATCTCTGTGAGCAGTTCACAAAAGCTCCATGAATTCGGAGTAGTTATCCCTGAGGAAGACGGTGCTCGACCTCATCATGTTCATCCCTACGTCACTTTTGCCTCGTCTAAACACTGCTAATGGCTAGCCCTAAGGTCCACCAATCTCACTGGTGAAGATCATCTAATCCATGAGATTTGATGATTTAATAGTCACATTGTTGATAGGGAAGGCTGAACAAGAGACAGTATTACAACATCAAGTGAGTCATAAAGGAGTATCCTCTTTATATAGGCCTAAAAAATCTTTAAATTTTTAAGATTAATGGTTAGCAAAATGCCAAGTGACATTCCACCATAGCCTAAAAATCTTTTAGAACCTTTTTAGATACTTCATATCTATCAAAATTATTTACACAAGACTACAGAAATGGGAACTCTAAACTCTCTACACCACATTATAAAAATACAAGAATACAGGCCCTTCTAAATATCTAAACCTACCATTTAGGAGCCTCATACGCATAAGCAAAGCCAAAATGACTAAGTCCCTTGTTCAACATCAATGCCTGTGACATTATGCATTATATAATGGCTCTTCCCAAAAATCGAGTTGGTCCACTAATTAGGTAGGCCGCACATGTAATGTTTATTTATTAATTAGGCATTCATTTTCTCGTGATGTGTCACCCTCCATTTTCTTTTTATAATGTATAAGAGTGTCCCAATGAAGATTTGACACTAATTTGCAAGCTTTAATAACCTACACGTGTCTGTATAAGGCAGGTAATGTACACGTCATCAATGGTGTGACAGTATTGATAACAGACATTTTCCAACCTTTCCATGAGATTGATCTGACAGGCAGAACTGGGCATCCAGTCGAGTTAGGGCTGACTCAACTCTATCCAGTTTTGAAGTATGCCTGACCTAAACTCAGTACCGGTCCAACGTTCCTGACTCAATTTGAGTCCTGTCTAGCCTGGATAGATCCGGACTGAGTCCGATCCGGTCAAAAGTACCGAGTTGGGTCGAGTTGGCATCGAGTCGGAATGAGAATCCGATCCGGTCAAAAGTACCGAGTTGGTCAAAAGTACCGAGTTGGGTCGAGTTGGCATCGAGTTGGAATGAGAGAGAGAGAGAGAGAGAGAGAGAGAGAGAGAGAGAGAGAGAGAGAGAGAGAGAGAGAGAGAGAGGAGGAGGAGGAGGAGGAGGAGGAGGAGGAGGAGGAGGAGGGTGATGGTGGTGGGTGGTTGCCGGGCCTGGAAGATGAGGAGGATGCGGGAAGGAGAGAGAGATTTTGGGATCGGGTTGGGGTAGGGTGTGGTGGGTAAGGTTAGAGAGTCAGTTTTCAGATCGTCGAGTTTCGAGTCGAGTCAGGTCGAGTTACTAGGTAACTCGAACTCGACTTGGTTTGAGTTCGGATTTGGCGAAGCCTACTCGGTTTGGACCGAGTCACCTATTCGATTCGGGTTGAGTTGGATTTGAACGAGTCGGATGAGTCGTATTAGCTCGTCCGGTGCCCACCTCTATTGACAAGTAGATTTTTTGAGCCCGAAATAAATTTTGTCCATTAAAATTTTGAGACAGGGATTAAGTGGTGTGGTGATTTGTGGGGGCACTGTGGGGTCCACTGATGTATGTGATTTATAGCCACATCGTCTATCCATTTTGCCGGCTCATCTTTAGGCATGAACCAAAAAATGAAGCTCATCCGAAAGCTTTAACCACACCACAGGAAATAGTGGGGATAATGACACCCACCGTGATGTTTATTAACCATCCACCTGTTGATGAGATCATAAGGAGTTGGATGAAAGGACGATACAAATATCAGCTTCATCCAAAACTTTTGTCCCCCCAGAAGTTTTAATGGTGGGCTTCAATCACCACTGTTTACTGTAGTGTGGTCATCTTGAGCTTCGGATCTACTTCATTTTTGGGTTCATCATGCTCTAAAATGAGATGAAACACCGGATGGATGGTGTGGATATAAAATACATACATCAAGGTGGGCCCCACATAACCCAACACATCCAGGAACCACCGCCCACCTGATCCGTGTCCAAAAAAAAAATGGGACATGATGTTTGAAACAAGAAAAAATAAAAATAAAACTTCAGCAGAATCTTTTTTTAAAAAATTATTATTATTATTTTTTTAATGTCTTACATCATAAACTATAGCTATGCCACGCACCTGATGAGTGGATCACCCTGATTAATGGGCAAGAGCATCCAACCAATGGATCTATAACCAACCAATCCATCATGGTGGTAGATGTGGGCTTAGCAAAGCTCATGTTTTACAACCCCATGTTGAGGTTTGCTTGAAAAATATTCCAGTAGATTGCATTAGGATTCATAGGACTTCAACAATTAGATTGAGGTCCTTTTCAATGACTAAAATAGGATCATTGCGGATAGGAAATAGAGAAATATAGAGTCAGACTGTCCATTTTTAGAGGAAAAGGGTCAAATGATCCAAGGGCTGAAATACCCCAATCTAAGTGTTGGACATTTTTCTTTGGTCAGGGCATCTACACAGTGGGACCCTCGTAATAGTTGTACTGGATCTTGTAGCTACAAGCCAAGCCCGGCAGCTCTATCTGGTTGGGCTTGGCCCTAGAACACTTGTGTCCTATTAATCCCTAGGTTCTCTAATTAAATAGAACCTAAGGCCCTATATTTAAGAGGGGCTGCGGCTGGGCCAATCTGAACCTGGGTGAAGCATGTCCCAGTCCTGCCCATGAGCTAGGATTGAGACCAGGTCCAACCCGTGAGCTGATGAAATCTGTTGATGGGCTAGGCCCAATTGCTACATACTCAGCCCACCAATAAAAAATAAGTTGGGCCAGCTCAAGTCGCGGATGCAACTCGTCAGAGTCGATTTGGACTTGGTCAGACCCCATCTAGTTTGACAACAAGAGACTGGGTCGCCCCGGCTTAGTTGAGTCACAACTCTAACTCAAGACCCGATGAGTTGGGTCCCACTATGATGTTTATTTGCCATCCAACTTGAAAGGGAAACACAAACATGAGCTTGATCCAAAACTTCTGTGGCCCTCAAAAAGTTTTCAACGGTAAACATTCAGTCCTCACTGTTTCTTGTGGTGTGGTCCACTTGAGCTTTGGATCTACTTCATTTTTGATCTGTTGACCTAAAATGTGTTTTCAAAACGGATGGACGGCTTGGATAAAACATATACACCACGGGGTCCCCACAGAGTCGAGTCACCATGCAATCCCCGACCTCCCTAGTGGCGGGTGGTGCAGGCAATCCGCTTTCATATCCATATCATGATCTGTTAATATCTTGTATGATATGTATTACAATATGTTATATCTACTTTCCTAACATCCGGGATCGAGGCTTTCCATTGGATGAGCTGTTTTTAATTTTTAATTTTTTATTTTTTACAGACGCACGTGCACACATCACCACACACTCGCGCCGTAGTGGGATTTCACCACACCCAGTCCTGTGTTGAAACTCTTGTGGGGGGACACAATACAGAGGTTTACACAAAATATCTAGACACTGTGGCCCACCTGAAGAAAAGCTGGGATCTCGAAGACATGTGCAATGTTAGCACGTGTGCTTGCATGTTACATTCGTGGGGCTACGTAAATCTGTGCACAGGAAATGGCCTACAGGCATAGAACTCGGGACTGGATTTCAAAGAGCTTTGCTGAAGTGGCGTGTGCAATAAAGCTCGTGTACACGCCACAAATGTGGCATCGTGGCACATACGTGCAAGATCTAATCCATCCATCAGGTTGATCAGATCTTCTACATGTTTTCCCAGAAAGAAAATCTGGTCCAATCAGTATGTGGGCCCATATAAAGGTTAGAAAACTTCAGCAAAGATTTTCAGAGCTGTGGCCCACCTAACTAGTAAATCAACCTTATTCTTCGGCTAGGGTATCAATACAGTGCTTCCGTTCTAATGGATGGATTGGATGATAAACCTATTGTGCAATGCTGGCACGTGTGGCGTGTACATGAACTTATGAACTTTAATTATTGCACGTGCATGTAGGCTTAGCAATCCTTCGTTTAAAATAAAAACGACATTTCAAATCCCTCGTAAAAATCTACCAATATCTCCTATAAATACAATAACAACATTTAGAGAGAGAAATGGCATTTCCACGACCAATTACAAACTCCATGAATTCTTTAGACGAGTTCTACTTACTTTTTTCAAATGAAGAACTTGTTGAGGTCAAAATCTAGATCACCCTCTACTTAATGCGGTGAACCTTCGACGAACTCTGGTCCTGCACAAGGGGTGAGTAAAGGAGACTTTCTGTAAGCCGAGAGACCCTCCGATGCCTAAGTCAGGTCAAGGGAATCTGGGTCTAAGTTGAATGTCGAGAGAGGGTGAGAGATGTTGCATACCTGTATCAATGGAGTCCCCTCGTATTTATACATGCGTATTGAGTGATCTGGCAACGGTCTTTTACAAGGTATTCCCTCTCTCCTCGTATTTCTTAACTTCCATTTTTTCTATGTACCTTCTTATTTCCTTATATTTGCTTTTATTTAGTCTGTTTCGAGGCTCCTCCTAGCCTGTGAGAGAGTGCGGGAGCGTCGAAAGATAGACGTCGAAGTGGAGGCACTCAGAGCTGAGGTGGGAGTCTTGCAGAATGAGGCGACTCTCTTTCGACTGGAGCAGGGCAAGTTGCGTCGGCAGCTCGAAGATGAGAATACCAGGGAGCTTCGGCTACAGGAGGTTGAGACTGACCTCGAAGCTAGGGAGCTGTGACTACAAGGGGCCGCAGAGGACTTCAAAGCTCGATGCGATGCTGCGACCGCCAAGCAGACCCAGGTCAGGGCTCAAGCGGACTCGCTGGCTCAGGAGAACGCTCGACTAGGTGAAGCCCTTGATCGAACTAAGGTTGGGGCTGCAGAAGAGCAGACCCGAGCTGTTGCTCAGGCGAGGGAAACTCAACGGGCTGAGGACGAATCTTCTCTGGCCGAGGCGGTCGCCGCAGAAATAAAGACTTTCAAAACTTCTAAGGAGAGGAACGCTGAGGCCACCAAGTTTTATAATCGCGGCTACGATGATTGTATCGAGGCGGTACAGGGCATGTACTCGAACCTTAACCTTAACTTCTTATTGTCCGAAGAAGCTGGAGAGATACCTGCTGACGACATCCGTCCGGATCAATCCCCTGACGCCCAAGCTCTTCCTCCGCCTGCGTAGCTTAGATTACTTGCTCCTTTTTTGGGAATAGTCGAAACTTTTTCTTTCTAATTACTCTTTAACCTCCTGGTGAGGGTTTATAAATGATGATTTTTCATATGTTAACCCGTAGTTATTTTTAGGATGTTGGCTGTCGATTGTTGATTATTGATTGTTGGTTGCCGATTTTCACCAAGGCATGGTCGTGCCAACCCTTTACTAGGTCAGCTTCTTTCAATGCCGCCTTGTAAAGTTTGAGGCCTTTATAGCCTGTTTGTCAAGTCCAAACCCCTAAGGGGTCGGCCCGTCCCACAATTGGTGAGAACCTTCCGCTTCACCCATTAGTCTGTGAGCCGACTCTTATATTGGGAGAGTCGGGTCAGCATTTTGACTTTACCCCTGACTTAGAGGGGATGCCATATAGAATTTTTTTGGGATAATGTACTAACCCATTCTTTAAGGGATTAGCTCATTGAGTCTGCCCCTGCATGTGAGAGGCAACTTTTTCTTAGTAGATAATTCGTTCATGTGGATGCGAAGAGGCGAATTTTATTAAGAGCTTTAAAAGTTTGTCGCTCGGAGGCGTACATTTGTCAAGGGCCTTAAAGGCCTGTCGTTCAGAGGCATACATTCATTGAGAACCTTAAAGGTTATTTTGTCACGGGTAGTAAACCTTCAGATGCTCGGCATTCCAGGGGTGGGGGAGCTGATGGCTTTCGAGGTCTTCTAAGTGGTAGGAGCCTACCTTGGTTGACCGGACGACCCGATAGGGCCCTTCCCAATTTGGTCCGAGTGTCCTAGCCCCCGGTTCAACAGTATTCTGGAATACCCGACGAAGAATCAAGTCCCCTGATCTGAACCTCCTGGTCTTGACCTTCGACCCGATAGGGCCCTTCCCAATCGCGCCACTTGTTGATATCGAGCTGCGGTTCGGAGCCTCGAGATATCTCTAACTTCTTCGAGCAAATCCAGGTTGGCTGCAATCTGCTCGAAATTCTGGTTTTCTTGGTAACTCCCGACTCAAGTCGTAAGGAGACCAATTTCGACTGGCACCATTGCCTCTAAGCCATAAGAGAGCGAGAATGGAGTCTCTCCTGTTGAGGACTGAGCTGTGGTCCTATAAGCCCAGAGAACAATCGGAAGTTCCTCAGCCCACCTTCCTTTTGCTTTTTCCAACTTTGTCTTGAGGTGGTGCTTGATGACTTTATTGACTGCCTTTACCTGTCCGTTGGATTGAGGATGTCGAGGAGAAGAGTATGCGTTTATGATGCAGAGTCCGTGACACATGCTTTGGAATTTGTCGTTGTCGAACTGTCGACCATTGTCTGACACGATGGTGCGCGAAATTCCTAACCGGCAAATGATGTTTTTCCAAACAAAGTCGACCACCTTCTGTTCCATGATCTTAGCAACTGGCTCGGCCTCGGCCCACTTAGTGAAGTAATCGACAGCGACGATGGCGAACTTGAATTGCCCTTTTTCTGCAGGTAGAGGGCCAATGATGTCGATTCCCCACTGGGCAAATGACCAAGGGCCGCTCATAAGAGTCATTTCTTCAGCAGGTTGTCTCGGCACGGTTGCGAAGCGCTGATATTTATCACATTTTCGGATGTAGTCCTTGGAGTCTTCTATGATAGTTGGCCAAAAATATCCTTGTCGGAATATCTTCAGGGCCAAGGCTCGACTGCCGGAATGGTTCCTGCAGATTCTTTTATGAATCTCCCGTATGACATATTTGCCTCGTCGGGCCGGAGGCACCTGAGGTAGAGTTAGGAATGTCCTTTCTTGTATAGGATGTCATTTAGGATGGTATATCAAGTTGCTCGGACCCTCAGTCGCCTGACTTCCAACCTATCCGAGGGGATCTCGCTGGACGTGAGGTAGTTGAAGATTGGGTCCATCCAGCTTGGACTAGCATGAACTGGATTGACTTCCTTCTCTTCCGGTTTGCCGATACTTGGATGTTCTATGAATTCAACGGGGATGACTCGCGGGATCTTTCCTTCCGCGACCGAAGCGAGCCGCGCTAGGGCATCAGCCCATGAATTCTCAGCTCTCGGGATTTGATGGATAGTGCAATTCCAGAATTTTTCGATCGATTTCCTCGCCTCGTCAAGATAAGCGATCATCCTTGTTTCCTTGGCCTCATACTCGGTGGAGATATGATTTACCACCAGCTGAGAGTCGCACCGAACCTGAAGAGATTGGACACCCAAACTTGCCGCCAATTTGAGTCCGGCCAGCAAAGCTTCATATTCCGCCTCATTATTTGAGGCCTTGAACCCGAGTCTGATTGCATATTGAATGGTCGTGGAATCTGGCGCGATCAGGATCCCAGCCCCGACCCCCTTGATATTGGACGACTCGTCCACATAGAGGATCCATCCTGGGTCCGACACTGCTTCTTTGTCACCTGGGGGGTCACCCGAACTTGTTTCAACTTCAGTACTGACCTCTCATGCGCTCAGATTAGTGAATTCGGCAATGAAGTTGGCTAAGGCTTGGCCTTTGATTGCCGTTTTTGAACGAAACTGGATGTCGAACTCACCGAGTTCGATGGCCCACTTGGTCAGCGACCCGACACCTCGGGCTTTTGAAGAACTTGTCTAAGATGGGAGTCGGTCAATACAATCACAAAATGTGCTTGGAAGTATGGACGTAACCTCCGAGCTGAAACAACGAGGCTAAGCGCTAGCTTCTCTAGGGGCGAATATCTTATTTCTGCCGATATCATAGCCTTGCTCACATAATAAACAAGGTGTTGTTTGCCTCCGACCTCCCTGATTAGGGCCGATCTGATGGCCGAGGCTGAGACCGGGAGGTAGAGAAACAAAGGCTCGCCTTCTTTAGGTTTGGACAGCAGAGGGGGCGAGCCTAGATATTGTTTCAATTGCTGGAAGGCTTGCTCACACTCCTACATTCATTCTGCCTTCGTATGACCCTTCAACTGTTGAAAGAAGGGAAGACATTTATCCATTGCTATGAATATGAAACGTCCGAGCGCCGCGACTCGCCCTGTAAGACATTGTATTTCCTTGATGGTCCAAGGCGAACTCATGTCGAGGAGTGTTTTGATCTTGTCGGGGTTAGCCTCGATACCTCTCTGACTGACTTAAAAACCGAGGAATTTTTCTGAGCCGACTCCGAAAGCGCACTTCGTGGGATTCAGCTTCATTTGGAATTCTCGGAGGACAGCGAACGTTTCTCCGAGATCTGTCAGATGATTAGATGCTTTAATACTTTTCACCAGCATGTCGTCAACATACACTTTCATGGTGTGTCCGACCTGCTTAAGGAACATCTGGTTCACTAGCCTCTAATATGTGGCCCCAGCATTTTTCAGTCCAAATGGCATGACCCGGTAACAGTAGAGCCCTTTGTTCGTAACAAAGGTAGTTTTCTGCCTGTCTAGGGGATGCATCGCAATCTGATTATATCCGAAGTATGCGTCAAGGAAAGAAAGTAACTTGTGTCCCGCCGTCCTGTCCACCAGCTGATCGATCTGAGGTAATGGAAAACTATCTTTCTGACAAGCTTTATTCAGATCTGAGTAATCTACGCAGACCCGCCACTTCCCGTTGGCTTTCTTCACAAGGATCACATTTGCGATCTAATCAGGATAATGTACTTCTTCTATGAATCCGGCGTCGAGCAGAACGGAGACTTCGTCTGCTATTGCTTTGTATCGTTCGGCGTCGAACGGCCTTCTCTTCTGCTTGACAGGTTTGTGATCTGGATCCACATTCAGTTTGTGGACCATGACATCCGGAGAAATTCCTGGCATATCTTGGTGAGACCAGGCGAAGACATCGCTATGTTGTTTCAGGAATGTTAAAATCTTGACCCATTGCTCAGGATTCAATGATGTCCCGAGTTGAACGGTCCTGCTGGGATTAGCCTCATCAAGCGGCACTTTCTCCAGGTCTTCCACGGATGAGCCTTCCACAGCCCTCTGCGGTCTAGAACATTGATGGTGAGTGCTTGCTTAACTGACCCATTCTTTACTGCTATTGCATAACATCACTGAGCTTCTCGCTGATCGTCTCGGTGGTAGCCTATCCCGCCCTCGACGGGGAATTTCATCATCAAGTGATAGGTGGAGACGACTGCTCTCAATATTGTGTTAAGGGAAGGTCTGCCTAGGATGATGTTGTCCACTGACGGTACATTGACAACTAAGAAGTCCACCATGAGTGTGACTTGATGTTGTCGTTCTCCCGCGGTCACAGAGAGGGAAATGGCTGCTTCGGAGATCATTCTTTCCTCGGCAAAGCCGTGCAGGGGGTCTTCACGGGTCTGAGATGAGACCTCGAAATTCCCATTCTTTTAGGCCACTGAACACAGCAGCGAGTGTCATTTTATCGTCGTAGTCTTCCACCAATAACACTTCCTCGTTGAAGCGAGCGATGTAATCTTTCAACGACTCCTTAGGCTCTTGCTTGATGGCAAACAAGTGAGTGTTGGGATTTCGACTCCTCTTACCACTTACGAACTGGGTAACGAATAATCGGCTCAAATTTGCGAAGGAACTGATGGAATTTGGTTTGAGCTGTCGGTACCAACTCCGTGCGGAACCTGCAAGTATGATCGAGAACCCCCGGCACATCATAGCATCCGTCGCTGTTTGGATCTGCATCCATGAGTGATAGCCTTTTACGTGTTCGGATGGGTCTCCAGACCCGAAGTATTGGATGATGGGAGGTATCCGGAACCTCTGAGATATCACGTCGTTCATGATTTCTGAGGTGAAGGGAGGTTCGGTCTCTTCCATCATTGCCTGAACGGCGGGGGGAACTGACGTAAGCAACTGTTTCTTTTCTAGAGCCGTGAATCTGTCGTTGAACTCTGTGAACCGTTTGTCCCACGGGTCTCTGTTTTCTGCCACAATTTCCTGGTTGTTTTCAACTTCTGGAGTTCTCCTTCCTCTCCTTCGTTCTAGCCGATGGCGGAGATATGTCGGTGCCAGGGCTGAGGTGACCGAAGCATTGGTTAGAGCTCGCGTGGCCGTGTTCCTAGCCGAGGCTCGGAGTTGGGTCGGGGGAGGATTCTGACTCGAGAGCGGCACTTGGGAGTGTTGAGGCGCCTCGGGCCTCACACCCCTCGGCACAGAGTGGGCTTCCACTACCGAACCCACTGGTTCAAGTACAAGATTTTCCTGAATAGGGTGTGGTCGTGGCTCCTGTCGTTGCTTTATCCTATTCACCTCATCATGTAGGGCTTGTATCTCGCTCTGTATAGTGCGATATTTACTCGCCCGATTGCGAGAACGCTGGGAGGGCCTTGGGGCTGATTCGACGTGAAGTAGCGAGGAGGAACGAGTTTACTCATTTGGCTCTGGTTCCGTAGCTACTGCTTTCTTCTTTCTTCGAGCCATTATACTCGAGAACAGGAACCTGACTTTTTGTATCAGATTCCCACAGACGGTGCCAAAAATGTTGATGATAAAATCTGGACCACCCTCCACTCCGTGCGATGCTGGCGCTAGATGACAAAAATGTGATGCTCCTCAAATGGACCCTGGTCCTGCACAAAGGGTGAGCAAAGGAGACCCTGGTTAGGCCGGGGGACCCTTCGATGCCTAAGTCAGGTCAAGGGAATCGGGGTCTAAGTTCAACTGTAGAGGGAGAGTGTGAGATATTGCATACCTGTAGTAATGGGGTCCTCATGTATTTATACCTGACTGTAGGATGGTTTAGGTCCGTTAATCACAACACGATTCACACAATCAGGAGATTTTCAGATCATGGAGATACTGTACGTAATCCAAGGATCATGTACTGCATCATGTACATCGTGCGTATCTGCGAAAGAAGTAACTGACCACGTTTACTTATGGCAGTTTTTAAATTCTGCTCGAGGAGCGTCCGCCTCGGAATATGGAGTCGAATCAGACCTTCAGGCAGGCAAGGTCTCAATAGGAGTGGTTATGGATCTTTGTTGGGTACTGTCTGCTCTCAGAATCTGTGCCGAGCTGTTAGTTATCCATCTGATCGGATCAACATGCCGTCAGGCCTTGGAATTACAAGGAGCTCGAATCTTCCCATAACAAACATCACAATGGAGGTTAGAATGATTTGAATGGTAGACAACTCATTTCCACTATTTCTAGTCGTGTCACCCACTTAGTTAAACGGATGAGATGAGTGGATTTCCCACAAACATCACAATGAACCCAACATTGCTTCCGGTAGCATGAACCACCTATAGAATTTTTGGATGTAACTCATTCTTTAGCCCATAACGTTAAATTAAATTCTGAATCCAATAGACGGAATGGATTCAACACATATCCCACGGTGGGCCACACAACCCTTAACACATGACAACTTATACCCTTAACGCATAACAACCTCGACCCTAAATACATTATAAGCACGACCTCAAACCTTATCACCTGACAACCTCGAACCTTATCGCATAACAACCTTGACCAGAGCTTGACAACCTCGACGCTTAACGAATGATATATTGTCTTCCACATGACAACCACAATCATCTATCTCCACCTCAATCACTTTTTCCCATGACATCAACCATGTCCATCCTTCTCTATTCTCAACCAAAAGTTATTTCTATCTCTAAAAAAATACTTATGTAAAATATAAAATAAAATATTCATTCAAAATGTTTTCTATCTATCCGTATCTCTAAGAAATGTAGTCGTCAGAGTAAAAACAATACTTGTTTTTCAGGTCATAGAAGTTGGTGGTGCCCATATACCGAGAAATTGATAGCGGTGACGATACATCGAAAAATGCATCCAGAGGAGGGTGGTGGGTCTCCAAGACATGCTTGAAAGGAAGAAGAAAAGTTGGAAAGCAACAAATGAAGATAAAAAAGTCCGTACCGGCACTATCCTCCAAATAAGGGCAACTTCGTCCCAATCTTTTAAAAACAAGTGTCCGTGGGATAGGTAGAGCATTTGTTTAAACCTTCCAATATTTGGGGTGTTTGGCAATACCACAGTGCTACTTTGGTCAAACCTAGAGTTGATTAATATTTGTAGCTTTGAAAGCTCTCCCATTTCTTTCAAATATATCTTAGATGTTGCAGTATGGTCAGTGAATCTAGACTGTCAATTTGTGGACCCTAATTTGTATGACCCATGGCGCATTAACCTCTCTAATTTAACGATATTAGTGCATGATGAATTGACTTTTGCCCCGTCTTGCTTAAGCATCCATTTAAAGGCCACAAATTGACGGCTAAAATAGTGTGTTCGCTGTGGACTTTCTACAGTGGGTCATCTACAATATTTCTGATAAGATAGACGGTTCAGATCAACAACCATAGAGCCATTTGTATCACGGAGTGGCATTGCCCCATGACTGTCTAATTGGCAACCGATCTACCTTTATGACTTTGTCATGCGATATTGGGATGCATGCACTTCCCTCCTGACAGCCTAATTAATTATGGGCCCCATGTTTATGGAACTGGCCCCAAAGTCAAACTAATCAAGTGATTATAACCGTTCAATTTTTGGTGTTGAACTCGAAGATTCCTCTGATCATTTTCCTTCCCAACCATCATCTGATTGCTTCTGAGTGATGGCCCCAGAGCATTATCTCATCGCTGTAATCTTTTGGTCCACTCCCCAACTATAGTGGGTCCCATAATTTGGATGGCCTGGATCGAAATATATATATATATATATATATATATATATATATATATATATATATATATATATATATATGTGAACAGCGATTGGAGTAGTATGAAGCATGCCAATTCACAATTTGAAGCTGTCTCTATTTCATGCTCATCTAAAGTGCATCACATGTTTTGGATATTGGATTCAGGTGTGGATTTGAATTTTGCTATGGATGTGGAGCGAGGTGGTGGTCGTTATGCATGATTTGTCTTCCACTCTAATGCGTGGACGGTCTTGATGATAATAGATAGTGACCAAAGCATCAGATTCTGCGGTGTTCATGATTTCAAACATTTGCCTCTTTTTTTTTTTTAATTTGCTTTATGGATGCATGTTAGCAGTTTGAGAACTAGAGAAGAAGAAAAAAAAAAAAAAAATTTAATTAAAATTAAACTCTACAAAAGGGTTATTCATGTGTTCAGTTTGTGGGACTACTGAGCCTTTATGGACCTGAACCTAAATAGATAGTGCCCTGTTGCACCTATCCATACAAGTGGGGTCCATGTTTTCTTGAATACTATATCAGGTCACTATACACACACCCACCCTGGATTTTGAATGGTTCTAATTTGGCCACGGTAGTCCAACCTAATGGATGGAGATGGATGCTTGTTTAGTCATCCAACTTTCAGTGGGGCGACCCTCCCGGTCAAGTTGGATGACAGTGCCACACACTCCTCCCGGGATTGGGTACTTCACCCGTCGGTTCCTAACAAGGGCTCTAAGTATGGGTTTTATCCACACCGTCCATCCATTTTGCCATATCATTTTAGGGTAAAAGCCCAAAAATGATGAAATTCTAAGGCTTCAGTGGACCACATGGTGGAGATTAAACACTTATGGATCATAAAAGATTTGGATCAAGCTGATATTTGTATTTTCCCTTCATCCCCATCATCTGGAATCGAACTGGCTGCAGTGCCACACACCAGTTTTATAGAATATATTGACCTCAGCAAGTTCTGTGAGTCCCATTATGAGGTATGTGTTATATCTAAACCGTTCATCCATTTGGCGAGCTCGTATTAAGACTTGCACCTAAAAATAATACAGATATAAAGATTAAGTGGACCACACTGCATAAAGCAGTGGTGCATTGAATGCCTACCATTGAAACCCTTTTGGGGGTCACATAAGTTTCGGATCAATATGAAATTTGTTTTCCCCTTCATCCATGTATTTGTGACCTTATTAACAGATTGAAGGGAAAATATACGTTATGGTAAACCTTATTAACAGATTGAAGGGAAAATATACGTTATGGTAGGCCCTACAATATTTTTTAACGGTGAAAATCATTATCATCACTGCTATTTTTGGTGTGGTCCATTTGAGCTTTAGATATGATTTTTTTTTTTTTTTTTTTTGTCAAATGCTTTAAAATGATCCCTAAAAATGGATAAACGGTGTGTGGACATAATAAATACATCATTATGGGGCCCATGTAACTTTGATTTCCTTTGAACCATTTGTACAACTCAGAGCTCGAGGAGCCAGCCAATCCGTTTCCTATCTATGTAACCTTATGAACAGATTGGATGCCAATTAAACATCAATGAGTATTTTTTATACACACCATCCATTCAAATGATATTTAAATCTCAAGTAAACTACATCACAAGAAAACATTAATGATTGAACGCAGAGGCATGCTGACACGTGTCTCATGCATAAACAAGTAATTGGATAGGGAATTCATATTTCTTGTCCAAGTAGGAAAATTTTCTACTGTAAAATATAAAGTGGATCAATCAGACTACAAGAAAATAAGTATGTTCCGGATTCTTTGGAAAGAGTCGTGTAAGTTTCATCCTCCTTTTAAAGTCTTCCTTATTTCCACATCAATAGCCTACGTGAGTTCATCACCGTTTAAAATGTGATGGTGATACATGCATCATATGTACACATGCCATAATTTTTTTTGCAATCCAGACCGTTCAATATCTGAATAGACGATGAATCGAGAATAACCAAAATATTTAACTTTCATTTTTCTTCAAATTTGGATCATTAATTTATTACATTATTTTCAACCATCTGTGACAGCTGTTAATTGGAATCACAATTTGGATGGTCTGGATAGCTGTAAATCAATGCCACGTGTGAGGAGGATGAGTCACTAACATTTCCGAATGGTACTAAACTAACATAAGAACATCTCCGTACAAAGACAAATACCTCCTAACAGAAGACAAGAAAATGACAGCAAAAAATATCTCCTTCCAACGTCAAAGATTTAAAATAGAAAAAATTAGATAATAAAAAAGTGGCCGTTTAGGGTTTGGACAGTAGTATTTTAATTGAAATATCGCTATCAGTTTAGATAAGTAACTGAAAAAAGCAGGCGTATTTTGATCTTGTCAGGTTAAGCAACCGGAAAAAGTAAGGAGGATATTTGATATTTTGAATTTATTCCTATAATAGCCTACTTTCTTAATTAAGGGTTCTTATGGGCGAATGCAATTGGTCTATACGCCTCAAGATCCCTTTAAAAGATCTCCCTGCCATAAGGCCTTTCGTACTCTGCAGAGTTGGATGGATGATACTCAAGCACTTAAAAATTGCATAAATTAGCACAAAATTAAAACAAATTAAACTGTCCAATTAATGAATACAGTATAGGTATATCATGGACCTTGTATTTAGCTTATTTGATTACCTGACCATCGGATTGAAATGCAAAATATCCAACGGTCTTATTTCAATAAACAAGTGTCCATGAATCAGATGTTAGAATTGGTCAACCAATCCGATCAAACTTCGCTAATGGAAGCAGATTTCACAATTTAGTCGGTTTAATTTGAGTTAATGTGCCCCACGTATGTGATTTCTGAGAGCCTGCATATCAAATGTCATACACTGCCAGAGCATAAAACAAACTTTACCTTTCAAAGCAGTTAATCAGATGGATGTGGTAGGATCTTCAAACCGAGAATACGTATTTCATACACTGATTTTTCTTGTTTAACATGAGGTTTTAGTGATCCAGACCATTGGATGGGTGATGGTCCAAAATTTTCCTTAATCAGACAATCCTAACCTATCAGTTTGTGTCCTGCAGATAGACGATAAACATGGAAAATAAAGCATCATTTTAGTGGCCAGGATCTTTCAGTCTGGCTGGATTGTTTTGGGGGATCGTCCATTCTGCCCCACTTGTTGAAATATAAGGCAGGTTATATAGGGTTGGCTCTAAGGGGTAGGCAGGTGAGGCAATAGCCTAATGCCCCCTAATTTTAAAGGCCCAATATTATAGTAAAATTAAAATTTGTTAATTACAAAGGTCCTATATTATAGAAAATTAAAATTAATAAGAAAAAAAGCTTAAAATTTTGAAATAAAATTTATTAAAAGGCTTAGAAATTAGCACAGTCAATAATAACATTTTAATTCAATTGTCTCTTTTCAAAATAATAGCATTATTCCTCTTAAATTCTTCTCTTAAAACCTAGGACCACAATTACTTTATTATCAATTGAGTCTTCAAAAAATTAAATTCTAATGTTTTTTCAAAATTAAATTCTAATTTTATTTTTCTAACAGTGCAGTAGCACACTAATGTTTTATTAGATTATTAGTAGTGAATTGTTCTTTTTACTAAACAATAAAACAATTACACAATGCAACCGGCTTTTTTGAATTTATTAATTTTTTTTATTTTTTAAACTAAAAAACCTCATTTATATGGCTTACCCAAAGCTCCTAAAAATATCGAGCCACCCCTTATTGTGTATATCCTCGGGTGGATGATCTTCTTATAATAGACAACCCCCATAAGATTAGACAAGACAGAAAAAGAGTGACAGAGACTGATGCTCTGGCAACGACTTACAATCTATACACATGCGCTCGGTCTTATGGTGTCGCATGCATCCATTTCCAAACGTTCAAATCATGGCCTACTATAGATGGATCACAATCCATAAAATACTCTCAAAACATGGTCCAAGTTCCTCTCTCCCCAATTTTTGGTCATCACATGGACACGTATGTTCATCAACTAGTCTATACGGTCGTGCAACCAATCTCATTTTGGTAATATGCCCATCTATGGTCAGATCCACAACTTGGACGGTTTGGATTAAGGTAAATATACACCGCTTGTATGTTGGCTGCTTGCATGTGTGTGGTATTGAGTGATCATACTCACTAAAAGCGTGGTGGCGGATCATTTCTTAAGACATCCATCCATTCCTCGTATGTCATACATGCTAGTCAATCCAGACCATCCAATTTGTAGGTCCCATCGTGGATTAGCTGTATGCCAAAAACAATACTGATCTGACCACACAAACCTTGTGATCTGTGACATGCAAGTGAAAAAGAGAATGGTCAGTTGATGAGCATCCAAAGGTGGTTGTCTGATGCACATGAACGACATTCACGGTCGAGTACATATACATTACAATTCCACTGCACAGGCCCCACTCAGCCAATCAAAAGAAAAGGGAGTTTGGTCCTTAGGGTGGTAGAATGAGGAGAGTTTCAACACCAGGTCAAAGCTACGTAGGTCCCACTGTGATGTTTGTGAGAAATCTATCCAGTTCATTCATTTTGCAAAATCATTTTAGGACATAGCAATCAAAACTATCCAAAATTCAAGTGGGCCACATGAGAAAAAACACTAGGAATTAAACAGCTACCATTAAAACATTCACATGGCCACAAAAGTTTTTAGACTATACAAACAGTTTAAATGACATATAAACATCAAGATAGAGCTTAAGAAGATTTCAATGGTAAAAATTTATTTCTTCTATTTTTCCTCTCATATGGCCGAGTTTTTAACCTATCTGATTTTTGGTCACATATCCTGAAATAATCTAAAAAAATGGATGAAAGGGTGGATTTCTCACAAATATCAGTGGCCCAGCAAAGGAACATTCTATAGATCTCATCCCATTCGAGTACCCTTTTGAAAAAAGTTTTCAAACAAACTACATCAATTGCAGCTATCATCATCGTCTGCTTGGGTGGACCTCACTGTAATATTTATCTAAAATTCATCTTGACCAACAGGTACATTACCTCATGTTAGGCCAATGGTCTAAAAATATTTTCATTTGTGACTCAAGTGGACCACATGATTGGAAATGATGCATATGACAGATAATGATTACCTTCCAAAATTTTACCTTAGTAGGGCCCACCTGTACAATAGATGGTCCAAATCTAAATGCTTATTTGGCATCTAATGGTTGGGTGAATTTCGTACAACTATAACAATGGTCATTGTAAAAATCAAAATCAAGGGTTGACAACAATGTCCAGCTACCTTCTTGGGAGTAGGTCATCCCATTTTTATTTTTATTTTTATGGCAGGAATAGATGTTACATCACCCCCGCCAAAAATCAAAGTTCCGTGCAAGTTGAGGAAAAACCCCAATTGCGTGTGGGACTATCTTTTGATTAAGATGGCCCATTGTTGTATTTTATTTATAAAATCCATTCGAAGGATTAGATGTTTAGAAAAATAGATGACCCCACTAAAATCCAACCATTGAAATCTTATCATCAAAATCTTTTCTTTTTTTTTAAAAAAATACCTATAAATAACACAAGAACACCAACAAAATCCCTCTACGAAAGAAAAAGAGAAAAAAAAAAATGGAAGAATCTTCAAACTCAAATACCTTACTCGAAGTAGTAGATGATTTCTATACAGCTCTCCAAAATGAAGGAAGGTCTCATCCCATTCTCAGATGAGAAGTTTGCAGTAGAATTACAGCTCCAAGAAGTCATATTTTCATCAATTCTCCTTATTCTTTCCACCCCATCTCTCGAAACTGCAATCATACCGTCGTCGGAGAATAACGACACGACTCCGACGGAATCTAACACGTTGGTTATAACCGAAACAGGCGAATCTTCGAGAAGCTTCTGCGACATATGCGTGGAGGTGAAACGGCCGCATGAAATGTTCATGAACAAGAACTGTTCTCATGTGTTTTGCAACGATTGCATAAGCAATCACGTTGCGGTGAAGATCCAAGAAAGCATAGCAATGGTTATATGTCCTGGTTTGGAATGTAAAGGGATTTTAGAACCTGATCTCTGCCGTCCAATCATCCCCACCCAAGTGTTCGAGAGGTGGGAAGCTGCTCTTTCCGAGTCGATGGTTCTTGGATCGCAGAAATTTTACTGCCCTTTCAAGGACTGTTCGACTCTTCTGATCGATGATGGAGGGGATGTCGTGAGACAATCAGAGTGCCCGAATTGCCGGAGATTGTTCTGTGCACAGTGCAAGGTGGCATGGCACTCGGGCATTGGGTGTGAAGAGTATAAGGGATTGAATGAAGATGAGAAAGGAAGAGATGATCTGATGGTGATGGAGCTTGTTAAATCAAAGGAGTGGAAGAGATGTTCTCGCTGCAAGTTCTATGTGGAGAAGACAGAAGGTTGTATGCATATGACTTGCAGGTCAGTTTCTTACTTTCTATCCATGTATTTATCTTGATCTTGGCCGTCTATCAAGTGGGTCACACCATGCACTTATACTGGATCAATTCTCATTGTCATGAGGGCTATTTGTATACAACAAGCATCGATCAACAGCTAAAATAAAATGGCCAATTTGCACATATGGTCCACCTCATGATGTCTATGATCCCAGCTGCAGAAATGAAATACAATACCGAAATATTTGTTAGCTCTTATCATAGAGGAGTTGATGATCAACCTCAACCGACAGATACTTCAATGGTTTGTTTTGGGTGTTTGATTTTCAGGTGCGGGTTTCAGTTTTGCTACCGATGCGGATTGACGTGGTCGTTGATCCACTCATGTAGCTGCAACACAACGTAGAGAAAGATGAAGGTTGGATGGTGATGATTGTTTTATTAATTAAGACTTTCGTGCAGGTAGTTGATGAATTGAGTCACTGGATGATGATTGTGATCTCATCTTAGATAAATCAAACGGTGAATTTTAAGGGGGTGTTTGGATTGTAAGTTACTTTATATAAGATATATATAAGATATTTATGTAAAGTAACTTATCATGGTTTCTACCTTATAAATGTATTTAGTGAATAATGTAATTATCAGCCAAGAGGTAGAAAAGTATGCTTGTTTTTCAACATCACATAAGTATTATTCCCTTGAGTTTGTTGGGTCTACCCTTAACATAGACTTCCATCATGTGGGCCCAACCTGTGATGTGGACTACTCGTTACATTGGGCCAACCTTAATGCTGTCTTCAATGTGAGTTGTCCAACATGTGGGGCCTACCTTCAATGTGGACCATCCACCTTGGAAGGTCCACCTTCGATGCGGGCTATCCATTATGCGGGCCCACCTTGGATGTGGCCCCATCTTTAATGTGGATCATCCATCATGTAGAGCCTAACTGCAAGTGCCCGGTCCATCAAGTGGGGCCCGCCTTGGATGTGGATCATTCATTATTAGGGGCTGATCTTAGATGCGAACTGCTCTCATATGGGGCCCACCTTGATATGGGTCATCTATCATATGGGGCCCACCTTTGATGTGGACTATTATCATGCGAGGTCCACCCTAGATGCGGGCCACTCATCATCGGCACCTTTGATGTGGATGCGCATTATGAGGGGCCAACCTTAATGTGAGTCATCCATCATTTGAGCCTACCATCAAAATAAATAGCCTATCATGTGAGGCCCACCTTCAATGTCTATTGCCCATCATGTGGAGCCAACCTTTGATGTGGACCGTCCATCATGTGGGCCTAACCTTCAATGTGGGCCGTCGATCATGTATGACCTACCTTAGATGTGGACCATTCATCATTAGGGGCCTACCTTTGACATGGACCATTCATCATTAGGGGCCTACCTTTGATGTGGATTGTCCACTATGAGGGGCCAACCTTGCTATGGGTCATCCATCATGCAGGCCCCACCTTTAATGTTATTACCAATCACGTGGGGCTACCTTCTATATCACCATCCCTCATATGGAACCTACCTTTGATATGGATTGTACATCGTGTGGGCCCCACCTTCAATGGGCCGTCTATCGTGTGGGCCCCACCTTCAATGGGCCGTCTATCATGTGGGGCCTGATTTGGATGTGGGTCATTCATCATTAGGGATCTACCTTTAATGTGGACTCATCTTGGTTTGGGTCACCCATAATGTGGGGCACACCTTTAATGTGGACCCTCAATCATGTGGGCCCCACCTTTGATGTGGACCTCCCATCATGTGGGACTTCCTTTGATATGGACCATCCATCACATGGAGAGAGAAGTAGAAAAGTTTAAATTGAAAGCAAGAAAAAAAAAGCTTTGGGGATAATAACTTTTATCCTATGAGTTACTTTTATAATGATGCTTTTCAAGCTAATATAATGCTTGATATTTAAACAGCCCTAAGTATGGTTAATGAAATGGCTCAAACTAGTTACATTTAGCTACCTATTTAATTTTTCTTAAACAACCTCATTGATTAATGGGTAGTTTTATCATTTTAGTAACTTTAATATGACAGAATTAGAAGTGTACAATCCTTTGTTTGCCATAGGAGGAATTTCCTATTTGTTGCAATGTGATTGCATGGACCACATCATACATCATTACAAACCGTAAAACATGAAATCTCTACCTGTAGCAAGCAGAGGATCTGAATTCTAGAGGAAACTATCCCTTTGACAATAACTTGTTTAATGAGAGACTTTAATGAAATTTTAATTTAAAAAGATACTGGGAAAAAATATTATACATCAGGTACTAATTTGTAAAATTCCCAAAAATGTTGTAAACTCCAACCATGAGTTTTATGTTTAAAAATCCTTCTATGACCCTTGTGGAATAATTGCTTCGGAAAAATCATCCATTGTTACTTTCTGCATATACAGTAGACAGCTATTCGGGGCAGCAGTGTGCTTTGCTGGCACCATAAGAACCAAAGCTAGAGCCAGGTGCAAACCCCACATGGACCTACCATAGTTAGAGGTGTACATGAGTCGAACCGAGTAGAGCTTGACACAACTCGACTCAGCTCGGCCACTAGCTGACCCTAGCTCGAACTCGGCTCGGTCCTTGAGCCTGACTAGCTAGCTCGACTCGGTTCAGTCAGCCGCTTGAGCCAATTCGAGCTAAGTAGGAGCCAAGATTGATTTTCACAAACACATGGAGTGCACTTTTAATTTCTTACTGTACGTAAAACAACAACAACAATTTAAAGATATTTCATCAAACGCCTTGTAAGCAACATCAAAATCAAGAAAAAAGGATATCTGTTTCATATACATACCTTCCTTACCACCAGCTGGCGCTTCGTTGAGTCATTCATCGAACACTTGGTGAGCAACATCACTATCAAGATAACCAAGTCACTGAACTGGTTCGATCCAAGTTCGATTCGAGTTGGGATTCGATCCGAGTCGAGTCGAGCTCGGGCATACTCGAACTTGGTTTGAAATTTTTTCGAGCTCAAAAAATCAGATCGACTCGGCTTGAACTCAGTTTCGAACCAAGTCGAATCGAGCTTTTTCAAGTCCAGCCGATCAAGCTAACCGAGCTAACTCGGTTCGCTCGCCCAAGCTCGAGCCTATAAAGGAAACGGGCCTATAAAGGAACGGGTTGGGCCAGGGCCCAACCGGGCCAGCACAAAATCTTAATTTAACACTGAATGTTCAAAATCTATCCCTTTGATCTGGTGGGGACACATGCGCAGATAAGTGGACATCTAGAATAAAATAAAATAAATTTGAAACCAATGTCCAGATGCAAGATGCATTTAGTGCCCAATCCACACATGAAGTCAGCTGGGTGGACTAAAATGATTAGAGCCTAAGCCTGGCTCAAAAATTGATTGGGCCATGCATGAACAGACTACAGGCTAGTCCAAAGCCCATCTTGGCTCGTTGGGTGGGCCCCTCACCAAACCTAATTCTTCTTAGGTGTGCAACTCGGGCAGTTGGGCAATCCGGGTCCAACCCGACTCAAATTTCAACCCAAACTCAACCTGACCGGAATTTGCTCAACCTGAACCTAACCTGATTTCACATAGGTTCGCATTTTCCAACCTAAACCTGACCTGAGGACCTTAACAACCCCACACCAGTGCTTTCACAACCCAACCCGAACTGGTGTTTGATCAATCCGGTTCGGGTTGACCCGAACCCAAATTGCAACCCTCTTTCTTATGGCTCCAAAACCAGTCAGGTGGGGCCACTATAATATTTGTGAGAAATCCACTTTGTCCATTCGTTTTGGCAAATCATGTTAGGACGAGCGCTAAAAAATGAGGCAGATCTAAGACTAAAGTTCGTGCATGACAGGAAACAGTGATGGTTGAACATCCACCATTGAAATCTTGGTGGGGCAACAGAAGCTTTGGATCAGGCTAATATTTTTATATTTTCAGTTCATCCCAATAAGAATGATGTAATGAACAGCATGGATGGCATATAAACATCTACGTGAACTCGTAAGGTTTCATTGATAGGTATTTTCCTACCTACTATTATTTACACCGTAGTTTGACCTATTTAAGTTTTGTATACGTATCATTCTTGGGCCATGTCTTAACATGATCTGAAACGGTAGATGGATGGGATGGATTTCTCACAAACATCACCATGAGCCATAAGTAAGCCTTTCCACAGGCATTCCGCGTTTACATTTTAAAAATGAGGCATATCGAAAGCTCAACTAGACAATGACATCTAACGGTTGATACCAGTTTGATATAAGACTTATGTTGCCATGAAAAGTTGCTAACAGTAAGAGTTCAATTCTCACTGTTTCCTATAATGCGGTCCACTTGAGCTATAGATCTGCCTCAATTATGGGGTCATGCCCTAAAATGAGCTGAAATTTTGGATGGACGGAGTGAATAAAACAGATACATCATGGTGTGGCCCAAAGAGTTGCAACATCAGCTAGCTGGATGGTGTTGGGAACCAAATTGCGGTACACGATGACAGCCTGAACCACTAACGCAGGAGTTTCTCTGGACTCCCCATAGAGACTTCTGGAATCAACGAGAAAAAAAAAAAAAAGCAAGAAAAATAGAAATAAATTATAATAAATTTATAATTGAATGATGAATTAAATAAATAAGTTCACAACCTTTTAAATAGGGATATCAAGCAATAAGAGAAAATTCAAAATCATACTACAACTAAAAATTTTAGAATTTGCAACTTATTATAAATAGTAAACTTACTAGTCGTGATGTCTAATAGAGCACAAGGTTTTCAGCCAAAAATAGTAGTGTCCTATTTGACTTCACCACATTGTTCTCTTAATTATTTTAAATACGTTTGGCGTTGGGCGCAACTCTTAAAGTCCAACTGAAGAGTTATAATCAAACTAAAACTTACTATTTATAGTAAAAATGGAATTAAAATAAAAAAACGATCATTGATCTGAAGGTATTTTGCAAATACGACTTACGCTACGCCATGTTAAGTGGTTAAAGTAATTTATTCTACTCCAAAATCATTTATTTTTACGTTCGATATCTCATTTCGAATGGAGAGATATGCCTGACTTTTGATTTTTCAAATTTATTATAAATGCCCTATATATCTACTTATTACAATTCCAGCCTGTTTGGAAATAGGCAGGTACTTCCCTTTACGAAAAAGGTCCAAAAGGTTTAACTTTAATTTGTGGGCCCCATCATGATGTATATGACATATCCTTGTTGTCCATCTGCTTACCATGGCATTTTGAGGCATCAGCCGAAAAATGAGGCAGATCCAACGTTGAAGTGGTCCACACCAAAGTAAACAGTGGCCCCAAGAAGTTTTTAACAGGGTGTTCGATTCCCTTTTTCCTGTGGTGTGGTTCACTTGAACTTTAAATCTGACTTATTTTTAGATCATGCCCTAAATTCAGTTGGCATAACGGATGTGTGGTATGGATAATCTACATACATCATGGTGGCCCCACAATATTTGTAGCATCCTCAATTTTAGCGTTGAGAAGAGGGTCAAATCAATCCCCATATATATGATGCCGTAATTACACATGAAATAATTATTACCTATTTACAAGGCAATTATGTTTACTTTAGAAAATCAAACAGGCTTAAGGCATGACGGTCCGGATCTGTCCTCTATCAGGAATTTCTGATCCATCTTAGCTATAAAACTGTCGGCGGCGCGCTGCATCAAACACATATCATGATAGGCCCAGTGAGCTTTTTAGCTGGGTCGAGGGGTCACCAACCAATCCGCGTCGATGATTTATACGGTCAGGACGTCCTGTGGAAGGGCATGTTGACACGTGTCTCAAAGTAGACCATTTCTCATTATTCGGTTACCCCAAAAGCAAATGTGTACGGGATCAGTTCTCCTTATTTACTTCCCCCATAAGCAATTGGAACCCTTGGTCTTCCTTGACCTTTTATGTTACTTAAAAGTCAATATTAGTTCACCACCGTTTAAAATTTTGCGTTGGCTCTTTCTATACACACATGGTACTTTTCCTGCAATCCAGACCGTTCAATTTCTTACCAGACTGTGAATGGAGGATGTACAAAACATCTAACTTAGAAGAGAATATTAGCGTCTGAATTTTTTTCTTCAAATTTGGACCACTCATTAAATTTTCAACCATGGTGGCGACTTTTCCTCTTCACATGTGGCAGCGATGAATGGTGTGGTAAAACCCGTACATCACAGTGGGCCCCACAAGGCTCCTGCCATGGATCGATTCCCAGTAGGGGCAGGACGCAAATCCGCTTCCTTCGGACCGTTTGACTGGAGTCGCAATTTGAATGGTCTGGATAGCCCTACATGTGAAGAGGATGAGTCACCACCATTTTTCCAATAGTGCTAAATTAACATAGGAACCTCTCCGTACAAAGACTAAAGAACCCCTGGTTAAGTAAAGAAAAAGATCCCAGAGATTTTCTAATACTTTCCAGGTCACATTATTCGATAGACAAATTTACGAAAAACACCTTGATTCGGACGCGGGTTTCCTTCCACTGCTATGTTCGTTAAAAGCCACTTCGTCGATCCATCCGTTTTTTAGATCATTTCAGGAAGTAGTCGATCCATCTTTTTTAGACCTTATAAACTATTTGGATGATGAAATAAAAACATCAACTCATGTCAGTACCAACACCATGTTAGCCACCCCCGCTAGGGATCGATGCCAAGACCTCAAGTGTTGAAACCAGGTATCTCCACTCAGTCTGCCAGTTGAGCTGTGGATATGGGTGTTCCTCTTCTTTGATTGAATGATAAACACTATACATATTAATATTCACCCTCTAAATTGTTTTCCATGGTAGGACTCACCTGAATCATGAATCCACCTTATATACCTGACTCATCTCTAAGTTTTAGGGTGTCATATAATAGTTGGAGTGGATTGCATATAATCATTCTGATGGATCTGTAAAAATCAAGTGGGAATGTTTCTTTCAACCATTTCCCTTCATGTGTGACCCACTTGATTACACATCTAATGATCAGAGCGGATATCATATTCTTGATAGTTCTGACCATTAGATGTGCAATCGTATAGACTCAAGTGGGCCATGAGAAGATCAATGATTGGAGATAAAATTCCACACTTAATATGTACAAGGCCCACATGAAGATTATATAAAATCTATTCTAACAATTAGATGACACACTAAAACATAGACCTAGTACCTAAATGTCAGATCCATATGTGAATCAAGTGGGCAACACTTAGGGGAAAATCTTAGAGGGTGAGTGTAGTCTACCTAAATCTTGGATGGTACCGTTTTTTTCGCCCTGACTCTAACATGGGGTGACTCACCTAATAGTTGGAGTGGATTTCACATAAATACTAATGTATGGCCCACCCAAGTAGCAATCATTTTTTCATCTTTCCTTAGCTATTAATTAACATTAAATAATTATTTAATTAATTTCCGATTCCAAAGCGTTTAACCGGTTGGACTTGAGAGTGTGTCATCAAAAATCACCTATAAATAACGCAAGATCACCCACAAAATCCATAGAGAAAAATGGAAGAATCATCTAACTCAAATGCCTTACTCCAAGTTGTAGATGATTTCTATATTTTCTCTTAAATGAAGAAGATCTTATACCAATGTCAGATGAGAAGTTTGCAGTAGAATTACAGCTTCAGGAAGCTATTTTTTCATCAATTCTCCCTTATCTCCAACGCCCATCTCTCGAAATTAAGATCGAACCGTCATCAAATAAGAACAAGATGACTCCGACGAAATCCGAGACGTTGGTTTAAAACCGAACCCGGCGAATCTTCGGGAAGCTTCTGCAACATCTGCGCAGATCTGAAAGACCCACATGAAATGTTCGTGAACAAGAACTGTTCTCATGTGTTTTGCAACGATTGCATAAGCAAGCACGTTGCTGTGAAGATCCAAGAAAGCATAGCAATGTGTTATGTCCTGGTTTTGAATGTAAAGGGGTTTTAGAACCTGATCTCTGCCGTCCAATCATCCCCACCCAAGTGTTCGATAGGTGGGAAGCTGCTCTTTCTGAGTCGATGGTTCTTGGATCGCAGAGATTTTACTGCCCTTTCAAGGACTGCTCGGTGCTTCTGATCGATGATGGAGGTGATGTCGTGACACAATCAGAGTGCCCGAATTGCAGGAGATTGTTCTGCGCACAGTGCAAGGTGGACGTGGCACTCTGGCGTTAGTTGTGAAGAGTATAAGGGATTGAATGAGATGAGAAAGGGAGAGATGATCTGATGGTGATGGAGCTTGCTAAGTCAAAGCAGTGGAAGAGATGTTCCCGCTGCAAGTTCTATGTGGAGAAGACGGAAGGATGTGTGCATATGAAATGCAGGTTAGTTAATTTCTTATTCTCTATCTATCTATTTCTCTTGATCTGGCAGTCTATCAAGTGGGTCACACCATGTACTTGTCCGTGGCTCAACCCCAACCTATAGATACTTCAATGGTTGTTTTGGGTCTGGTTTTCAGGTGCGGTTTTCAGTTTTGCTACCAATGCGGATCGGACTGGTACAATCATACTAGCTGCAACACGACATAGAGAAAGAAGGGGTGGTGGATGGTGATGATTGCTTCACAAATCAAGATTTTCTTGATAGTTGATGAATTGAGAATCCTAATGGGTAGCCATCTTCACAATTCAATCAATACTATAAAAAGACTTTATATGAAAAGATAGCTTTTATAAGTGTGTAATGTCTTATACCCTTATGAAAATTGAAAGTGGGTCCTTGCTCTTGCTCCAGTGGTGGACTCTTAGGAGTCTCAACACATGGTCAAGGGTTCGGGTACCCATGAGGCGTGAGTGTGTGGTGGTGCCTGTGCTTGTGTTAAAGAAAAAAAAGAGAGAGATTGAAAGAACCGTTTTTTATAATTTTTAAGTGTGTGAAGTTCCTTTGCAGTATAGATTTATTTATTCTCATTCACATCATTTATAATGATTGTTTAAAATTTACTCAATTTTTTGATTGATTCATGCAGTCCAATGACTTTTTATTACCACTATAAGGTCCAATTGTCGCTAAATAAGTCTTTAATGGTAACCATTCAATTTCCATTGCTTCCTATAGTGTGGTTTACTATGTGTCTCATTTTAGGCTCATGGATGAAGAGCAAATTAGTAGTTACTTGAGTAATACCTTAGTGGGGCCCACATTGATGTATTTTTTATAGATCCATGCACACCTATTTTCCATCTCATTTAGGACCTGATCCCAAACCTTAAAGGCCCATTGGGAGCATGGATTCGGAACCCTCGGGATTTGAAATCCTCGTACTGTTGGCACCCTGTATTAGGAATCAACTTTAATCCAAAAGTAGCTATGCATGGTATATTTATGGTGGTTTGAATTTAATTACTAAATCAACTTTAATATCTCTAATTAGTAACGTATGTAATGTTTGACACGATAGTTATTATAAGCCCGCTAAAATATATGCTTTGGCCGAAAATGATGAAATTCCAAGTCTTGGGTGGGCTACAAGCACAAGATCATGTTCGAGTGACTAACTAACGATTTTTAACCATTGAATTACATAGACAATGTTTGGATGGTGTTGATCATCATATTAAAGTAATGATAGTGATGCAATTGATAATCTATTTGTTTTTGGATATCATTAGTGGGCTATGTGCCTAATAGAATAATATTATGGTGACATACATGTTACACCTACAACTATTGAAAGGATTTTAGGAGTAATCCAAGCTCTTACCTAGATTTTAAGCCCCCTCTTTGAAGGGATTTGAAACCTAATTACTTTATGCTCCTAAACAACCAGGGGATTTGAAACCGGCCCCCTCCAATCCCCCCAAATCCATATGCAAATATCAGGTACATAGTACCATTAGAAATGGTGATTAATGACTATTAAAAACTTTTTGTATGCCACAAAGTATTGGATTCTTTGTTTTTTTCCTTCATCTGGGTCGTCTGGACATTATCAACGGGTTGCATTGGAAATAGACGTTATGAAATCTTTACAATGGGCCCTTTGAAATTTTTAATGGTGTGGTCCACCTTACATTTGGATTCACTTAATATTTTAGACCATGTCCTAAAATGGGCGGGAGAAACATATGGCCGGCCTGAATATACAACACATCATCAAGGTAGGCAGGGTAACACCTAATCCGCTCCCTCATGGATGCATGGCTACATCATGGTAGGTCCCTATATCTTTTTCATCAACTAGGTGGGTGGTGTACGTGTCACCAGCCAATCCGCGTCCATGTTTATAAGCCAAGATATCCTACACAGATCACGTTGACAGTGTCAAAAGATTAGATAGCTATGATGTATGTGATCGTTTCTCATTATTTCCTTTTACACTGAGGAAATGGAAAGAGTGATTCGTTCAGCCTTTTTAGTCTTCCCCGTCTTTTGCGCTTCCACATTTAAAAGTCAATGTTAGTTATTACTATTTAAAAAGTGTAGATGCTCTTCACATGTACACAATATATTTTTCCTGCAACAACCAGACCGTTCCAATCTCTGACCAGACTATGAAAGATGGGTGAGCAGAACATCAAACCTAGAATAGAGTCTTAGCATTTACAATTTTTTTCTTCAAATTTGTACAACTCATTAAATTTTAAACCATCTGTGAGAGCTATTAACTAGGCTCCAATTTAAATGGTCTTGATGATTATACATGGATGCCACGTGTGAAGGGATGAGTCACCACCATTTTCCCAATGGTGCTAAACTAACATTCAAACATCTGTTACAAAGACAAAGAACCACCGGCTTAAGTAAAGAAAAAGAGCCCAAATAATTTCTTAGATTTTCCACGTATGTCACATTATTTATTCAAAGAGAAAGAAAATAGAAACGGTACTCTGTAGAGTTGTGATGATGATACGCAGGCACTTAGAACTTGCATAAGATAGCATGAAAATAAATAAAATTAAACCGTACAAAGAATGATACCTCGTTTAGATATATCATGAACCTTGTATTTAGCTTAGATGATTACCTGAATATCTGCTTGAAATGCTAAAATCCAATGGTCTTATTTCAACAACAAGTGTCCATCAATCAGATGTTAGAATTGGTCAACTAAATTCGATCAAAATAAGCTAATGAAAGCAGATTCAACAATTTAGTCGGTTTAATTTAAGTTAATGTGTCCCATGTATGCGATTGTGAGAGCCTGCATACCGGGAGTCGTACACACCACCAGAGCATTAAAAAAATCCCTTTCAAAAGTAATTAATCAGACGGATACGAAAGGATCTTCAACCCGAGAACACGTATTTCATTACTCGGGTTTTTCTTATTGTATACAGTAAGAAAAAACCCGAGTATGAAATACGTGTTCTCGGGTTGAAGATGGATCCCAAACCTTCAAATCGTGGCCCACTGTAGATGGATCTAAGTTCACTACCCAAATGTGCGGTCATCAGATGAACAGAAATGTTCATCAACTCTTCCATACGATTGTAAAACCAATCTGATTTCGATATCTGCCCATCTATGGTCGGGCCCACAACTTGAACGGTTCGGATTGATGCAAATGTGCACTGCTTATATGTTGGTTATATGTGTATGGTACTAGGTCATCTTATTCAACAAAGGTAGATAACATAGTACTGCTTTTTTTTTCTTTTTTTTTTTTTTCTTTTTACGTTTTATCCGTGTCTTTAAATTTATGGTATTAAAGTAGATTTTTAAATGCAAATTTTTTTTTTTTTTTTAAAAACGTTGAAGTATTTTTTATTTTAACAGTTACCATGTAAGTTTATTTTGACAGGTAGATTTTGCACAGGTCGTCGAATGAAAAAAGTGGGTGGTAAGTGTGGCGTTTATGGTTAAAAATTACCCGTAAAAATAAAAAGCTTGCAAAGCCCATCTGACAATAAAATTCAACCATAAAATCCCATCATCAAAATCAATAAAAAATAATTAGGCACTTAAAATCAAGATGAGTTTTCTAGGTGTGACCCTTTAATCAGTGGATATGAACTGAACAGTGTACTAGTGAATCTTAGTGGTAGGACCAACCTATTGGAAGGTCTGGATGTCACATGTACTTAATAATTTTGAAGTTACGGTATGGGTGGAGTGTAACTTGTATAGCCTATATCCGCTCGACTCGGATTTTTCTTTTCTAAGAAGATTTACTTTGACCGCCGCCTATTTTTTACGGGACCCACCGTGATGCTTACGTGAGATCTACTCTATCCATTAGGGCCGGAATTTCCGTCCGGGCAGGGCTCTGTGGGGCCCAACGTGATGTAAGTGTTTTATCCACGCGGTTCAATGCTTTCTCAAATCATTTTAAAATACAAATCAAAAAATAAGGCAGGTTCAAGGCTTAAGTGGACCACAAAGTAGGGATGAACGTCCACCATTAAAAAATTTATTGGGAGCTGGAGAAGTTTCAGATCAAGCTGATATTTGTGTTTTCACTTCATCCACGTCTACATGACCTTATGAATAGGTTGGATGGTTAAAAAAACATCACGTTGGCCATTAGAAAGGTTTCGACGGAGGGTGTCATTGTCGGTGCAGCTTCTTTGGTATGGTCCACTGTATTTGTAGGACCTGCCTAATTTTTAGGACCATATACCTTAAAATGTTGAAAAAAGCGGCGTGGATAAAAACACTTACATCACGGTGGGCCCCACAGAGCCCTCCCCGGGGTAAGACGCAATCCCTGTCCATCCATTAGATATCTAATCATACATTAGGGCATGGGGAAAAATCTAGGAGAGAAACGTCAACCATTGATTTTACGGGGCCATCACGATGCTTATGTACGCAACCATTAGATGCCTAATCCTATGTTGTTACCGTAATTTTTATGGAGCCCACCATGATGATTATATGCAATCCACACCAACCATTAGATGACACATTAAAAATTAGACCTGGGTTTTGAAAATCAG
>JAJHSJ010000677.1:0-47073 GCA_021015155.1 Magnolia officinalis | reverse complement strand
ACATTTTCTGCAACCACATTTTCCTCCCTGCCTACATCAACTTCTCCTTCTTCAAAATCATCATCTTATCCTCGCCGTTTATCATCCTCATCATCTTAATATTCCGTAGAAGCAATACCCTTTGATGAAGAAGTCGAACTTTCATCCCCTAAGCTTTCTTCGTCTACTTCTTCAATCACGACTTGCTTTCCTTTAGAAGAAGCAGCTCAGCTACTTTCTTGGTGGAGGGTCCCTACTAGCTGGGACCGAAGGGGATGTAGATGCATGTCTACCTCCTTCCTGAGGAACAGGTGGCAACGCTCTCGAGATCTGGTCATAGGAGATGATGAACTGAGAGGAGTAGGCTATGAAGGGAGAGTTAGTTCATCCTGAGCTGGTTCATCCTGAGATGGTTCATCTTGAGTTGCCGCAGTTTCTGCAGGAATAGGAGAAGATGTTCCTTCAACATCCTCTGTGACCCAACCTCCAAAGTCATGAGGGACTTGCTCAAATTCCGTCAAGACTCCATAAGCAAACCAGCCATCCAAAGTATTAATGGGCTTCGTCTCACGGATTGGATCTTCTAGTGATATCTTTCTGCAAATCTCACCGTGATGAGACACGTGGCTTTTCTCTGGTATATAACCAATTCCGCCTTCAAGTTTTCTACCCCTCGGCCTAGGCGAATGAAAAAAAAAAGGATGAATCTTCTGGTAAGCAATTGTTAACCAAGAATGACTGGTGATCCCACCACCGTATCTAGCTATAGGAAGTACGAACTATGCGGTCGCAACTAGGCATTATGAAGAAAGAATAAACACGACCACCCAGCAATTGCTTCCATATCATGGACCAATTGATAGGACTAGTTCCATAACAATGTATCCTCTTCATGACCAATCCACAGTCTTTCGGCACGGCTTGGTCATAGCCAAATTGACAAGTGAAGCGACTGGGATAATAGGGCTCTCGCCAAAACTCCGTTCCTTCTTGAAGTGGTAGACTGCAGGAGCGAATAGAGAGAAAGAAAGCTCTTTCTGCAGCGGTGAGTTTAGCCTGGTCCACCATGTCTGTATCTTGGATGTAGCGATGGAGACGAAATTGGAAGAAGTCCACTTGGTCAGTGTCCCGGATTTTGTTGACCACCCAGTCGTATGACCTTTTGGCCATAGCCCTTTGTTGGAAGAACCAAAGCGGGAGATGTGCAGGATGAACATACGTATTCTCTGGCGCTTCGAAAGTCCAGGGAAAGTAGACTCCTAACCAGCCTGTAATATAATGTCATGGAGTGTGCGCTGACGAAGATCCGATGGTAGGATTCGTAACATGAGTGGTTATTTCTCCAAGGGCTCTGTAAATAGAACACAACACTGGAGGTGCGAGAGAATACTTGTGTCCCTCTGTCAAAGCGCCAGCAACGACGAAGACCGTGGGGTGAATAGCATCTGCCCACTTGGAGCTGGGAAGTACCATGATGCTCAGCCAATAAGCCAGGAAGGCTGCAAGTTCCCCGAATGAACTGTAATCTACTCTCTCCCTCATATCATCGTGAAGCTTTGTTAGTTCCTTGGAACGACAATCGCCGAATCTGCAAAGAAAGGTAAAAGATAGGTATGAAAAATCTATAATAAAAGGAAAGAAAGAAAAGGGGGAAGTTGACTCCTAGACTTGGAAATACCTAAGAGTTCTAGAGAAATGCGCTAACCACTACAGAGGAGAAAGCTTATGAATGTTTGAAAATTTTCCCATCTCTCTAAAGAGCTCAATGGTGGTCTCGGAAATGGAAGGCTTACGATCGGGAGAAGATACGAAGGCTAGCTCTCTGTTGAACGGAACGAATTCATCATAGAACTTGCCTGTTAATGGAAGACCTGTTATTTGGTGAAGATCCCAAAGTGTGGTACTCATTTCACCAAAAGGCAGGTGGAAAGAGTTGGTAGTGGGCGACCAGTACTCAAGGAAACCCTTCATCACAGTGGGCTCCTTATAAAAGTACTTAGATGTAACTTCTATAGCATCGTACAGGCCGATCTTGGTGAGTGTACTCGCGTGCCTCAGCAAGATAGCTTCTATCCAATCGGAATAATAGCGTCGAGAAGTTAACAAACCCCTTGTTCGGAAATCTTTCTGTCCCTAGAGTGGCTCGCGATCTCTGAAGCGTTGCCTGATGGTTTCATAGAAATATGTGAGGAAGAGGTTGTGTGGGCTATGAAAAGGCATAAAAAAGATCATGGGATGGATTTTCTCAATGCTTTTCTGCGGCTTTTGTGCTTGAAATATCCCCTCAAGGATACGCGGTTCTCTCGTCGCCCATGAGGCAGTGTACATCAGCTTTTCTCCATCTATGTAATCCTTTGGCTCGCAGTCAAGCATGGATTGGTGGCAATGGACATTGATAGGAATCACCGTCATGCCTTCAGAATGAGGGTTATCAAACTTCATGATACCCTCAATGAGTCGGACTGATTCCCACGAATTCTGGACCTTCTTCTTATTGTGCTCCTTAATCTTCTCCTCGAACTCCTTCGCCTTATTTCAGCGAGCCTTCTTTAAGTGGGAAGCGGGGGGAGTGTCTTCTTGAAGAGGGGGTCTCTAACTGTCTGTGCGGATGTGGGCAATGGTTTTCAGCCATTCATCCCAATCATACTCTCTACCATGCTTTGGAGGGCATTTTAGGTCTCCCAATGCAATTGCTCGATGAATAGGAGATGACAGTGATTCAATGCGGTCGGTAAAGTCGAAAGTTGGAAGTACGGGTTCTTTGAAGTATGCAAGGTTACGGGCAATGGTTTTGGTACGTTTGGCTGGCGGTTGATTGAAAGAAGGAGAAGGGCGAAAAGAATACGGGTCAGGCAAATCAGGGTGAGAAGGTTAGTCAGTAAGAGAGTCTACAGGACGATAGGTTCGCTTAATACGAGTCACGATGAACAAGGAGTCAAAGGCCTGAAGGTAATTGAAGAAAAGGTTCAAAGAAAAGTTGAGAAATTGGCTAATTCTGGAAAAGGGACCAAGTGCAGAAAAATTGGCTAAGTCCTGATTGGGCGGGACTGCGCAACCGAAGTCCTTTGCACGGGACGGCGCAAAGGCTAAGAAGCTTTGCGCGAATAGAGATCTGTTGCGCGGGTCGGCGCAAGCGAAGTTCGTTGCGCAGAGAAAACGCAAAGGAGCGGCAAAGGTTTACTAGTAGATGGTAACGTGCAGAATGAAAGGAAGATCGGGGTATTTATACACCAAAGGGCCGAGTACGGTAAGCGGGTTTCCATTGCGCGGGTCCGCGCAAACCTCGTCAGGATGATTATTTTTTTATCCTTTTCTTTGATTTTGGGGAAAATAAAGATAGGATCAAGGGGGCATCTGTTGAGGCATAAAAATGATGGAGAAAGGATTGAAGCAAAAGAAGATTAAGGGATAGAAAGAAAACCGGAACAGAAGAAGGATGAAGTAACTTGAGGGTGGTTTGTGTGGGTCCGCGACACCGATGTCCATTGCAAGGGACAGCGCAACTAAAATATCCGTTGCGCGGGTTCGCACAACAAAATCCAGAGCTAGTTCTTTGTAAAAAGAGCTAAAGCATTGAAAGGTGGGTCCCATGGCACCAAAATCGAGATGCCACACGTACGAGGGCCTATAAATATCCTCTCCCCTCCTTCATTTAGATGGATTGAAGATTTCGGAGAGGAAGCAGAGCGAGGAGGAAGACTAAAGGTAGGAAGAGGAAGTTTCAGTGGTTTGCACGGGTCCGCACAACCGATGTCCGTTGTGCGGGTCCGCGCAACCAGACTGCTCTGCAGTCTTTGAAGCTAAGGGGCCGACATGGTGCTGAAATGGCCAGACTCCAGATTTCTTCTGTTCAAGCTTTAAGGGCAGGAAATCAGTAGAAGAGATTTATGCCTATTCCTCTTAAAGAGATGATCAAATCACAAGACAAAATGCTGCCGGATTTGATATCTGATCTGAATATTTGAACTTTGTCAATTTGTACATTCTAAATAATCTATCTTAGAATCAAGAGATGTTTAAGGATGTAAATGAACTCAGTATTAACAAGTTGTAGTGATTGTCTTCAAATGCTCTCTCTTTGTTATGTTTAAATAAGATAATATCCCAAATCCAATACATTTGTTTCTTGTTCGAAACAGTATGCAGCGCCTTGAGCGCGTTGTACTCTGATTGCAGATACGCCCCGATCCCTACATGTGCCGCCTTATTCGGCATTAATGATAAGCAGATCCTACGCCTAAGTACAAGATAATCTGACCTGACAGAGGTCGATCTACTACTCGAGCCCGCTACGTAAACTCAAAAGTAAAGGGGGCTTACTGTTATGGGAAAAATGGACCGACCAATAAGAAAAAGTCATGTCAGAACTTTGTGCACTACGCCAGATCGGACAATGGCAGATACGACTAAAAATCCGACCTCTGACCCCAGACTGAGCAGGAAATGAGGTCAAGCTCGGTCTCTCATCAACAGGTAGAGGTGGGCATCGAGTCGAGTCGAACAGGATTAGGTCCAACTCGACTCGATCTGGTTTTTGCAAGTACCTGATCCGAACTCGATCCGATTCAGGACCGAATCTTGCAGGGCTGACTCGATCCAAACCGATTCCTTGCTGGCTTGACCCGAACCAAGTCCAACTCGGTCAAGGAAACCGAGTCGGATCGAGTTGGGTACGATTCAGATCGAGTCTTTTGTTTTATTTTATTTTTTTTGAAAAATTTAAAAAAATAAAAAAAAATATATGGAAAATTTTCAAGAAATTGTAAAAATAAAAAAATAATAATAAGAAGAAGAAGAAATTAAGGGTAACTTTCCCAAGTTAATAAATAACTAATTTTACATATTTAAAATATATTCGAGAGAAATAAAATCAATTAAACAATGAATTAAATAACAAGTGCTTGAATCTTGATCTTTCAACTTCCAAGAGGGGGAATGTAGGGGGAAGAGAGAGAGAGAGAGAGTGAGAGAGAGAGAGAGAGAGAGACAACTTGGAAATTGGAATTATCAAGTAGGAAATATAATAGAGAGATATTAAGACCACTTGGAGTGGAAATATAAGAGAGAGATTAAGAGTCCATACATCGCATATGCGATTGCATATTTTCGCATATGCAACATTTGTGCCAAATCACATATGCCATGATCGCATATGTGCATGATATCAATACATTAGACCATTTAGCTAGGTCATTCAACTGTTAAAAACTTAAAATATCATAGATCCACTTCCAAAGTAAATAAACTACGTCAAAAAAATGAACAAAGTAAATAAACTCTGTTTAAAATCAAAAGTAAATAAACCTAACATGCACATACAGACAAATAAAACTTTCATACATTCAATAACCTCTATATGATGAATGCCTTTATGACATGTAACCAGATGAACATTGTCTGTAATAGTAACCCCCTCCTCCACCTCCACCTTCGTCGTTAGAATCATCATTTGGTTCTCTTTTTACGGCTTCAACTGCACTCGAACTCTGGGCCGACTCCAAGTTGTAGATGTCCAAAAGATGGTCATTCACCTCTGCTAAATGGATGGTGGAGATGTCTTCCATCGTCCTCATTTATAGATTGAACAAGAATGCTAAAAGCATGGATTTAATGCTCAAGAATCACCAAGGCAAAGGTGGGATCTTAGGAGACCAAGAATGAAGAATTCTCATGCCAAAGATCCTAGGAAACCAAGTACAAAAGGTGAAGAAAAGATTGGCAAAATCACAAGTTAAACAACTGAAAAATAGGACAGTTCGGTGCTACTTAAGCCAACTTTGGTAGCTACCTAAAGCACACAAAATAGTCCAGCAAGAAAACAGTGTAATTCGGTGCTACCTAAGCTTAATTCGGTACCACTGAAGTTAGTTTCGGTGCTACCTAAGCCAATTTTGGTAGCTACCTAAGCACTCTGCACGTACAGTTTCAAATGCAATAAATTTCAGATACAACTTAGGTACTACTGAAGCCAACTTCGATGTTACCAAAATCGAATAGAGTTGTAATGCAGGGCCGACACGAATTGCGTAATTTGAGGCGGTTTGCGAAAATTTCAAGTCAGTGCGTAAGAGGGGGATGCACAACTATAAATAAGAGTCTCTAAGACGTTCCTAGGCATCTTCTAGGGTTCAAGGAGTGGAGCAAAAGGGTGGAGCCGCTGTTCAAGAGCATTATTCTTCATTGTTCAGTTTGTTTTATGCTTTGTTTAAGAGACTTTAGTTCAATCATGTCTATGGTTGGCTAAACCTCTTAACTAGGGCTAAGAGGTGAAGCTTGTAACGTGATTGGGATGTTTACTTTGCTTTGATTCATGCTTATGTTTGAACTTCATTTAATTCTAGATTCTAAGGAATATTTTCACTTTTTAATGGTTTGTTGTGACTCAAATTACAATAGATCTACAATAGCTTTAAATATCCTCTTTTCTATTTGAGATTGTGGATTTGGTAAATCCTGTTGTTTACCATCGTCTCCTGGGCACGGTTGGGTGATGGAATCCCTTCCAATTTACAACAATTCTCCTCCATTGACGTTAGATCAATGAGAAGTTCAAAGATTTGACCATCTCTTCTTCTAACTAGATAGGATGAGACTCTGATTCTAGTTGGATCTCTTAAATTAAGCAAGGTAGCATCTCAATTGCTACAAGTGGATCCTTGACACCCTAATTCCCACTTTTAATTGATATTTTACTCATCACTCAAAATTACTCATTTAAATTCAGATTTCTGCTTTAATTCTTCATCTAGCTCTAATTCTAGTTACTTTTAGAAATGTACGAGTTTAGTCCCTGTGGATTCGACCTTGGTGTAACGTCTCGGAAAAATCCGTACAAAGACCTGAGTACCACATCAGGCAGAAATCCCTAAGGACTGAATTATTTAAAAATTAGATGAAAATTAATTAAGTACTAAACTGAATTAATCTGTAGATTAGCTTGAACCTCTTTCTGTACGATTTGTAAGACCCAAAACTAGTAGAATCGTTAACGCTACATCACCTAAAAACGCAGGATCAATCTCAAAACCCAGTTGCTCTCAGGAGCAGCTTGAAACTCAATTTCGGACCTAGACCGCGTGTCGAAAGTCTGATAACCACAGAACTATACGGTTATGACCGCCTTACTGGACTTGACAACCATCTCGGAAATCAAGTTCAGATAGTATCCAGAAACGCACAACTTGGACCCGGAGTGAAGTGTGTGAGAAACGCGAATATCTTTAGAAAATGAACTCAGATTTAAATGAATTGGGTCGTTCGCTTGCAAACCAAATTTAAAGTTTCTGACCGTCAGAATCTGACCCAAATGCACCCTCGGATCAGGGAAATTTCCTTGCACAGGTTAGTGTACTTGTGGCCCTGATCGAGTGGCGATGACCGTTGAACTGAAACAGGTCCTCCGCGGTCGATCTGTAAATATGATCAGACCAAAAACTTAACCTGGCATAGATCCATTGTCAGGGAACTTCCTCTAGACCGTATGCAGAAGGGGGCCTCTAGATGAGCTCCGTTGGCCCGAAACAGCCAACTTTGGCTATAATCAAAGTATACCATGGCCCTGGGGCCATTGAGCTCACTTTTGAGCCTATATAAGACCCTTAAATCCCCTCTCTCCCATGCCATATGAATTTTTTTAACCCTAGGTGAGAGAAGAGAGAAAAGAGAAGGAAAGGAGAGAGAGTGAGAGAGATAGTTGTTAAGATTCTTCCCTGCCGCTCCACGGGCAGAATCATCTCTCCCATATCATTATACCGGTGATTCCGGTTCTGATTTTGGGTAAGAACTCCTAACCCTAATCTATTTTAGGGATCCAAATAGAGTAAGTAGTAAAATAGCTAACCTATTTCATGCTATAGGTTGTCGTTGTGCTGTAGATGAAGAATTAGTGTTCAAACTGAGTTCGATACGAGTTTACTGGCGAAAGGTGCGGACTATAAACGTTTAGATTATGGTTTTCAAGGCTTTCAATGTCAGTTAATGATTTATGACTGACTTGATTGTTATTACATATGCTAAGATACAATGTTTTCCGCGTATTACACACACACACACACACACACATATATATATATATATATATATATATATATATATATATATATATTATGTTGATTATAATGCAATCCATGTGTTTGTTGAAATGTTTGAATGAATATGGAATTTAGATTTGTGCTTGCCATGATTATTAATTGTAAGTACATGATTGTTGTATGTGTGACAACTCCTTTATGAAAGGACTTGTCATAATATATGTTATAACCAATATATTACATGTATATTGATATGTGTAGTCTAAGTGTTTGATAAAATGCCTGAATGAGAAAATGCTTGTTGAAATATTTTTAAAGAGGGTGTTGAGATAGGATTCTCAATCACTTTATCTATAGTTACAGTTTCCTTCATGTAACCTATCTTACTACTACGTGCTTTATGGATGAATGCCTACGTATGTTAACATGTACTCTATGTGTGCGTTAAAATGCATATGTGAGATTCATATTTGAATTGGTTGCTACGTGCTATTTGGACTATCAAACATGGATGTCTATTGTGTTTGAGTATGATTAGGATTACTGCATAGTCCAAACAATTGGTAATGATTTCTGAGTTGGTAGTCGAGGTTGCTTCGCCACACAAGACATGTTCAAGGAATCTAAGTCGTACGCTGCTTGTCGACAGTGGTTAGGTCATGCGGAATGTTTACGCATTCCATGTCGATTAGTTCAATGTATGCTCATACCAGTCGAGCTTGTCAAGCAACCCATTAGCCTAATGTATGTTCACCATGTATGGACGCTAATGCTTGAATCTAAGGTACCAACTTACCAATTTAAAGCCCGTTTAACCTTGGTACCTCGATCCGCTAAGACTCATGAGTCAAGCATGGTGGTATGGGACACCGTGGTCGACCTGTTGTCCTACGCTGGGGTGACGAGCCTCCTCGTAGTGTCCAGTGAGCAAACCAAACTCGTGAGCCGAATACGGTGGTATGAGACACTGTATTCGAGCTGTCGGCCTACGCTAAGGTGACGAGTCTTTCCCGTAGTGACCTCAAGTATAAACTAAGGCCTATGTTGAGGTGATGAGCCTCTTCATAGTGACCTGAACTTGCCTGTCCACTGCTTTTAAATCATGGATTACGTTGCCCTATAACTTGCATATCGTATGTGATTACCTAGGATTGATAACCCTAGATGGATCATCGTTTGGGTAAATAATATAAAGGGAGGTACCTTAGCTTCTCAAACCTTCTGTATGAATAAGTCTAATTAAGAACTTGGCTAATCACGTACATGCATCGCATTTGCATGTGCCTTTGGCGTTGGAGTTGAGCACAGAGGAAGGGGTGTATGCCGCGATCGTGAGATGATGTCGTAGAGGGAGTGCAGGTGAGGGCATGCATCATTATCGCATATCATCCTTGCATTAACCAGAGTACTTAGGAATGCTTATTGTATTGTTTTATCATTACTGCTTGACTGCATTGATAACATGTTAACATTTGCCTTATAGCTCCACTGAGTTGATCACTCACTCCCACTCTAGGATGGTGTTTTAAAACACCAAGCAGACTCTGTTGTAGTTGCAGGTGATGACGAGGCTTACGAGATGGAGCCTGTCTTCTATGATGACGAGGAGGGGTTCTCTTACATGCAACTCTTTGGTGGGTCTATGTAGACCTGGAGTTGCGTATCAGGGCTACAGGGATACTAAAAGATGACACTACACTTTATCGTTTTGTATATTTTGGAACCATACATGTAATTATTTAACCTGGTGACGTTTATACTTTGGGGACTTACAATCACTTATATGCTCTATATATTTATTACAGTCTTACGCTTGCATAATTTAACTGACTCTAGAGTATGATACGCTGATTTGGTATAATCCCATTCATGTTTAATGCACTAATACAGACAACATTTAATCATCATTATCTATGTTGCATAAGTGATGCGTTGGAACTCGGGAGTTGGGCATCTGCTCGACCCTCGATTTTCAGAGCGTTATAAGTTGGTATCAAAGCATGATTTGGATTAAAACGGACCTGGGTTATGGTAACACGACGCACACTGATGAACTTTGACTTAGGAGGGGGCGATAATAAGTAGAAACAGTCCTAGGATCCCCGGTTTAGCCCATCGACAAAATTGACCAAAGTAAACTGTAGAAATCAGACCCGTAAGCATTTGTGATCATGCGAGACGATCTAAATCCTTTTCCATACTGTCAATTGATGGATTTAGATCATAATTTAACCTATTCCACACTCAAACAACCCGAAACGACTCAAACGGACTCGGGCCCCAAATGGTGCAAATCGGGGGATCCAAAGTGGACCCCGCACACATACGGCACCCCAGGGGGATGACATCGCCCCTGAGGCTAGCCCTCGCCCCGAGGTCCAGCCACCGGCGATGGCATCGTCGGATCGGCGAGGCCTCGCTGATCGCACGGTCCGGGCCTGTCGGGCCGCAGCTGGCCGGGAGGGCCGTCTCGTGTACAAGGCTGTGGGCCCCACGGAAATGTGTGGGACCCCTTATATCCTTCCCATTTGCTCCCCTCCCTTCATTTACACCACTCCAACCTTTCCAAATCTCTCAAATCTTCATTTTTCTCTCTCAAATCACCCCTCTAATCTCATCTTCTTCCTTTTATCTTACACCACCTCCACCATTCTCTCAAACCCATCTTCTAAAACTACCATCTCCCTTAATCCCTCTCATTTGAGTACACAAACACTTCTTTGTGTCTCAAAAACCTCAAAGTTCAACAACCCCTTCTATCCCTCCACCCTGTTTCGCTCAAATGGCTCTTTTCGAGCTCGTGACGGCGATTTTCTCCATTTCCACACTTCTTTCCCTCATGGGGAAGATGAGAGCTTCCATGGATGAAGCCGGGCCTAGCCACCCTACCCGTCTAAGGAGAAAATCAGGTGCAGCCGCAAGTACAAGCGTCGATCGGGAGATAAGGACGAAGTGGGATCTCAATCCCCAGGCTCCCCTCGAAAGAGCACTACTGGCGAATCTGTCATATGGAAGATTTCAGGGCCGTAGGGTCCTCTTTGAAGCATAAGTGGACGAGAAACTCTTTGGACTTTATCTGGTGATGGATCGCCTATTGGACGCTGGATGGGGTCCCATATTTGAAGGCAAGTCCCGTGTGAATGAGAGCACTGTCTGAGCCTTCTACGCCCATATACGAGAGCCATCGCTGGAGCCTTTACAGTTTAAGATTCCTGTGGGAAGGCGGGAGGCCACAATTGATGATGGTTTGATAGCCCGAGTCATGGGGATGTCGCGTGGTGAGATTCATGCTAGTGAGAAGAACCTCGGGAGTGCGCGTGAAAAAGATCGTCGCATGCGATTTCTTTGCAGCCGATTGGTTCACTGGAATCCAGGCAATTGCCTCCTGGCATCCAGGATGACTCCTGACTTTCGCCTCCTCCACCACATCTTCGCCCACAATGTGTATCCTAGATGGAGCAATCGTAGTGAGTGCACGCGTCTGATGGTAGACTTTCTGTACAGAGCAGGGCAGGGAGACAACGTATACCTGCCTACATATGTACTACAACAGATAGTTCTGACTGCATGCTCTCTTAGGACAACCATTTCACTCTCATTTGATCGACTCATATGTAAGTTTGCTCGTGAATTCGGCTACAGACTGACACGACCCTAAATCTAGTGTTACTAAACATCAGATTTTGGTTGACAGCCTCCGTAGAACCCCGATTCTTGGGAGTGTCAAGTAGCACATACTAAGTCCCATAAGCGGGGCTCCACAAGGAGGATTTCTGAAAATAAAACCAACAAACATGTTGCATTTCTCAAAATTTCATCATATACAATATATATTACTGTGTACAACTGAGCACCTCAGGGCAAAACCAAAACATAAACCACATCATATTTACTATATCTGATGTACATATGCAAGGTATTACAAAAAAATACACACTGATATATACAAAGCAAAAAGGACAACTGGAGTCTGTAGCCTCTACTCTTGCAGCTCCCTACTCTCACCTGAAAAAATAGAAAGGAAAGCTTGAGCTACTAAGCCCAGTGAGTGCGTGTGTGCCGTGAAAATGCATGTTTCATGTCATGCTCATTTAATGCACATGAATGCACAGGCTTCCAAATCATTTTATATACAGAGGTGGGACTTCTACCCACTTGTAACATACATACGCTTTCAACATTTCCACAAACTGTTCATATTTCCCAATTGGATCACCAAAGTCTAAAACAGAGGTGAAACTTCTACCCACTTGTATAGACTTTTCCACCGTGGTCAACTACAGAGGTGGGACTACATAGTTCACGGGCTGAACTAGTCTAACCCACTTGTATTGAACCTCACTATCTGCCTAACAGCGAGAAGTCATAAGTCGCCTGGCAAAACGATAGCGGACAATTTATGAGCTCGTCACACACAACCTATTTTTGCTTGCCCATAAGCAGGTCAGGTCAAACCTCTCAACCAATCGACACACGTCGGTGGGAGTCGCTGCCTACTTTGGTATTTCAGCATTTTAGCGCTCTGTTCTTCCACCCGGTCTAAGCATTGGTCGCTCCCAATGGTACTAATCGGGATTTAGAGACTTTCACCCACGGACCCTCTAATCATGTCCTGTCGAATTACACATTTTCGGTGTGGTGTCCAACTCAAGTTATAACAACGTATGTTTCATCGCATTTACAATCACCGTATGTATGTATGCATGAGTCCACACACAAGCATAACAGATCATTTCATTTTTGTTTTAAAGGCAAACAGAGGACGACCTTCCTCATGTGGTCTCCTCATACATTCGTCATACATTTAAGTTCCACAGTTAAGTTCCTCATAAGGGTCTCATTTAATACAACATGTATCTAGGCAGTTTACATACTCATCATAGACACATCGTGTGTCGCACCACAACCCACTATGATCACCACATCATGATATGATTCATTTACTCTCAAGCAGACAAGGATATAACAACTATGATTCAGGCATATGATATGCACATGACTTAGTCAATCTGCTATAAAACTTCATATGCTACAAGCATGCTTTTTCTCAAGAATGATCTACATTAAAAGGATGAAGGATATTCCTTTGAGACAATTTGTCAAATAGGTAGCGGGTGGATATTGGAAGGAACAAAGAGAGAAATTGTTAGAAATACGTATCACTTGTAACAAAACTAAATCTTATCTATCATCCAATCGTCCATTCATAACCTAATCAACTAACTCAGCAAAGCCAGTCATACCCGTAAGAAAATCCAGCAACAACCTCATTCCAACACCTAATTCCAGCAATATATAATTCCAACACCTAATTCTAGCAATATATAAGTCCAGCACCTAATTCCAGCAATATAGACTTCTTAATTCCAGCACCTAATTCCAGCACCTAATTCTAGCAATATAGACTTCCTAATTCCAGCACCTAATTCCAGCCATATATAATTCCAGTACCTAATTCCAGCAATATAAACTTCCACCTAATTCCAGCAATATAGACTTCCTAATTCCAGCACCTAATTCCAGCCATATATAATTCCAGCACCTAATTCCAGCCATATATAATTCCAGCACCTAATTCCAGCAATATAGACTTCCTAAAACAGAAAATCTAGTAAAACCCTAACCCTTAAACAAAATCCAACAATTCTTTAACCTTAAAACTGAAAATCCAGCAAAACCCTAACCCTTAAACAAAATCCAGCAATTCTTTAACCTTAAACTGAAAATTCAGCAAAACCCTAACCCTTAAACAAAAATTTCAGCGATAGGGTTTTGAAAGAAACCTCAACGTACACATCTAAGTGCTCCTAATCTATGCACTCACCTGAAAGTATCAGAGGTTTGGCTCTCAACCTCAGCTTCTCTTTCTTTGTCTTCTTCTTCTTCTTCTTTTCCTATTCTTCTTCTTCTTTTCCTCAACTAGAGTGTTGGCTGGAAATGAAATGTTTGAAAGTGGGTTTTGTCTATTTATGGGCTTAAAAAGGTTTTAAAGTGGCTTTTAGCTAAAAAAAGGGTTTATGGGATGGTTTAGGATAATTTTGAGAAGTTTAAACGTATGGTAGCAATAAACAAAATGTTCTGTAAGTGATTTGACAAAAAGTATTCCAAGGATTTAAAAAAAAACCGAGGTCATTTGAGTTATTTTATTAAACTATACATGTACATATCGATGCGTAACTTACAATCCAGATGTCATATTGATATGTCGTTTTCATCAGTAACTCCGTAACTTGACTACAACCACAACGGTTATGCTCTCCGACCTAACGGATTTGAAAACTCGATGTTGGCGGAGCCCCACCTAAAATAAGGACATAATGGTCATTTCTCAGATTGTTTAATTTTAAGTCCGTATCTTAACATTCGGACATCGGGTTGACATACGGCTTGCGGCTCGATAATGGAACAACATTATGATCAAGTCAAAATATTCTCGGGGCCAATGGACCTACAACCAACGGCTATCCAGTGTACAAACCAGATTTCTGGGGTATAGGGTCTTACAACTCTTCCCTCCTTAAAACAATTTCGTCCTCGAAATTTATTTCAAAACATATCATAACAGTACAATATAACAATAACCATATCAGAGTTATACGTACCTAGGAATTAAATAGATGAGGGTAACGACTGCGTATCTCTGCTTCTCGTTCCCAGGTTGCTTCTTCTACAGAATGATAACCCCATTGGACTTTAACTAAGGGAATGACTTTCATACGAAGAACTTGTTCTTTTCTATCCACGATACAAATTGGCTGCTCGATATAGGATGCATCTTCTCGAACTACTAAGGATTGCCAGTCAATAACAGGTACTATTATCTTCGGATCACATTTACGGAGCATCGAAACGTGAAAAACATTATGAACTCCAGATAATTAGGGTGACAAAACAAGACGATAAGCTACAGGGCCAACTAGTTCAACAATATCAAAGGGCCCTATAAACCTCGGGGCTAACTTTCCCTTAACACCAAATCGTACTACACCTTTTACTGGTGAAACTCGGAGATATACTCGGTCTCCCTCGACAAACTCTAAGGGTCTACGCCGGCAATCTGCAAAACTCTTCTGTCGACTTTGAGCTGTAAGCATACGTTGTCGAATAAGATCAATCTTTTCAGACATTTGCCGGACAATATCAGGACCTAAAAGACATCGCTCACCAATTTCAGTCCAACAACTTGGGGACCTGCAAGGTCTACCATATAACGCTTCATAGGGTGTCATGCCAATAGTAGCCTGAAAACTATTATTATACGCAAATTCTGCTAACGGCAAGTGGTCGTCCCAACTACCAGAGAAATCTAAGGCACATGATCTAAGCATGTCCTCGAGAATCTGGTTAACTCTTTCGGACTGCCCATCTGTTTGTGGATGATATGCTGTGCTAAATTTTAAAGCCGTCCCCATTGCTTTTTGAAAACTCTTCCAAAACTTTGATGTAAACCTCGGATCTCGGTCAGATACAATCGATACAGGTACACCATGTAATCTAACAATTTCATTGATAAATAAAGTTACGAGTCGCTCTGTAGACCAAGAAATACAAATAGGAAGAAAGTGGGTTGTCTTTGTCAAACGGTCTACAATAACCCATATAGCATCATGTCGACGTAAGGTTCTTGGTAAACCCACAATGAAATCCATAGTTACATATTCCCACTTCCATATTGGTATCTCCAAAGGTTACAATTCCCCTGCCGGCTTTTCATGCTCTGCCTTTACTCGTTTGCATACATCACACTCTGACACATGCCTAGCAACTTCACGTTTCATTCCAGTCCACCAAAATTGCATTTTCATGTCCTTATACATCTTCGTAGATCCTGGGTGGATAGCAAACTGAGTGCGATGTGCCTCATCCATAAGGGTCTTCTTCAATTTTGAGATATCTGGAACATATAATCTGCCCTGAAACCGAAGTCCACCATCCAAACCTATCTGCCACTCCGGTTGATTTTTCCCTATTATCACATCTTTACAAAACAGCGCCCATTGATCAAACTGTTGGGCTTCTATTACTTGGGATATCAAAGAGGGCTGAACCGTCAAGTTTGCTAATTGTACAACTGAGGACTGTAGAGTCATCTCAAAATCGAATTCAGTTATATCTTCTACCATTTTCCACTCTCGCATCATCAATTGTGCCACTTGGGCCTGTGGCTGACGACTTAACGCATCTGCCACCACATTAGCTTTTCCTGGGTGGTACTGAAGATCAAAATCATAGTCTTTCATCAATTCCATCCAACGTCTTTGCCTCATATTCAATTCAGCTTGGGAAAAGAGGTATTTCAGGCTCTTATGATCCGAAAAAAGTTCAAATCAAACCCCATACAAGTAATGCCTCCATACTTTGAGGGCAAAAACTACTGCTGCTAACTCTAGGTCATGTACGGGATAATTCTGCTCATGAGGCCTAAGCTGGCGAGATGCATATGCTACTACCTTTCCCTGTTGCATTAGGACACACCCCAAACCTATAAGCGAGGCATCTGTATAAACAATGAATCCCTCACTCCCAGATGGAAGAGTGAGAACCGGTGCCGTCGTAAGACGAGTTTTTAGTTCCGCGAATGCCCGCTCACAGGCTCCACTCCAAACAAATATTACATCCTTTCGAGTCAATCGATTCAGTGGGGCAGCTATACGAGAGAATCCTTTAACAAAACGTCTGTAATACCCTGCTAGCCTTAAGAAACTCCGAATCTCAGATGCATTCTTTGATTGTTTCCATTGCAAAACTGTTTCAACCTTAGTTGGATCAACTGAAACTCCATTCTTCGACACTGTGTGCCCCAAAAATTTTACCTCTTCCTGCCAAAACTCACATTTTTTCAGTTTAGCATATAGTTGGTGAACACGAAGGGTTTGCAACGTCATCTCTAAGTGACACTCATGTAACAACCTGAAAATTTCCGTACATTGGGCCGAGTACCACCTCGACCAGAAATCACATAGGATTAAATCCTTTAGAAATTTAACAAAGTTAACTAAGTACTAAACTCGGTAAATCATGAAATCCGTTGGGATCGCTTTAAATACGATCTGCAAGACCCAAAACTTGCAGAATTGGTGACTCTAGGTTACCCTAAAGTCTAGAGCCAAACTCATTACCCGTCTGCTCTCGGGACTGAAACGAAACTTCGTATGAGGTCTAGATCGCACATCGGGAGTCCGATTAACACGAAGCTAAGGAACCAGGACCGCCCCACTGGGCTTGACAATCATCTCAAAAATCAGGTGATTCCGATGTCCCACGGCCATTATTTTCACTCCGGAGCGAGGGAGTGTGAAAAACACTATTTCCATCCAAGAAAAAAATATCTGGAATAGTGATCTGGCACCTTTCGGTTGCGCGTCAGTATTAAGCAACCTGACAGTCGGAATCAGACCAAATTACACCCTCGGATTAAGAAAAATTTCAGGAACATTTACATGTACTCAGAAATTCCGATCGTGGCCCACGGACCGTTGAACTGAAAGTGGTCCGCCACGTGCGATCTGGGAATCCGATCGAGCCGAAAACGTAATCCCATGTAGATCCGCAGTGGGTGAGCTTAAGTCTGACGTTTGGCTCAAAGAGGGCCACCAGAACACCCCTTTTGAGCTTGGAAAGTGGCGAAATGCCTATGGAAGCAGTCACCCTTGAACCTGAGTCTGTTTTGGGGAGGTTTTTGGCTATAAAAGGGGCTTAGAACAGCCCCTCTCACAGCCATACGAATTTGGGTTCAAACCCTAAGAGAGAAAGAGAGAAAAGAGAGAGAAACTTGTGGAGATCGAAGCCGATCTTCCTCCTGCTGCTTCCACCTCTCCCACGGCCTACACCGCTCTATTCCAAGAGATTTCCCGGCGGTTTCCACCCCATTTGAAGGTAAGAAACCCTAACCCTAGGTCTGATTTGAGCCTGTTTAGTGATAGGTTAAGGAAAGACTAATCGAATGCGATCTTTAGGCTAAGAAACTCACGTATACGGAAGCACCAACCTTCTTGCTGATTCGTTGGAATTCCAAGGGCTGAGGTGAGGACTTTAAGCGTATAAGTTACGGTTTTCAACGCTTTCAATGGCAGATAATGATAGATTCATGATCTGCATGCAAATGCACATGTACAAAGTGCTTTCCGTTTCCTGTTTCGATTAGCGATAAAGATTATGGAATTTTACATACTCTTGATATACGTAGAAATACCGTATACGTATTTTTGTTGAGAAAATGTTTGACATGTTTATTTAATGTTTGATTATATCATGTGTGGATAAAATACTAGTTTGGCGAAAGAGATCGCGAAAATATATGTTCATGTGTAAATGCCGTGTATGTCGAAATTGCGTATTCTAGAAATCCCACATACGTGCGGATTTTGGATATGTAATTGTAATGATTATTTGCTGTATGAATACGATATACGCGGGAAAAATACTCTCGGGGCTTAGGGACAGCCCAATCACGAACTTGCCTAACATACGTCGTGTATGTTGGAAACGTGTATTCTAAGTGTTTGTGTATGTGCATGTAGGTGTACATGTGCATGTACTAGTGCCTTAGATAGGCGCTGATATGGATTCTCCAACTCCCTTAGAGACATGTAGGATCCCCTCCATGCGGTGGTTCACCGCAACCACTTAATTGTAGTGCACACACAATTCTATCCCTATGGGGATAGTGCTTCAGTACATGCATTACAATATGCTTTATAACATGCTTCTCAACATGCTTTGTAACATGCTTTACTTCATGTCTTACTTTATGCTTTATAACATGCCGACTAACATGCTTGTATTGCTTGTTTACCATGCTTTACTTCACATGCTAGCGATGAAAACTGTTTGAGTTTGGGACTATGTTTATAGTCCAAACACTCGGTACCAGACTTGTGATTGTGGCTGAGCTTCATGTTGCCACAAAGGACGGGTCCGGCGAACCCGAGTCGTACTTCGGTTGGCGATAGTGGTTGGCCACGCGGAGTGCTTTTGCGCTCCATATCGCTCAACTTGTGGTGCGCTCGAGCTAGTCAGGCTCGCCACTTGAACCGAAGTGTAGTTGTGTGTTCACCTTGTTTGGTCGCTACTGCTTGAACCTAGGGTACCAAACTTACCAGTGGTGATTCCTGTTTAACCATGGTACCTAGATCCACTAAGACGCATGAGCCGGGCATGGTGGTATGGGACACCGTGGTCGAGCTGTCGGCCTATGCTGGGGCCATGTGCCTCCCCGTAGTGACCATTGCGTAACTATCTCGTGAGCCGAATACGGTGGTATGGGACACTGTATTCGAGCTGTCGATACTTCGGCGAGAGCCGAGTACGGTGAGATCTATGCTCGTGCTGACGGGCGACGAGTCCTCCGTGGTATCATCGAGTGTACTTTAAGTATCTGTGATTGGCCACGAGCCTTTCACAGTAACTAGAGTGTGAGTTGAGCCGAGTACGGTGAGACCTGTACTTGAGCTGACGGCTAGTGATTGAGCCGAGTACGGTGAGACCTGTACTCGAGCTGACGGCCAGCAATTGAGCCGCATACGGTGAGATCTGTATCCGCGCTGACGGGTGACGAACCTGTTGTGATGCCATCACTAAGCTTCTTAAACCATAACATCGTATGAGAATAACTAGGATTGACGACCCTAGAATGGATCATGTTGGGAATGATACAAGGGAGGTACCTTAGTTTTCCAATACTGCTGATTGAAATGGACTAATAATAACTTGGCAATCACGAGCATCATCGCACCGCATGTGCTTTGTAGATGTGGCGCACTGAGGGAGTTAAGCATTCGCGAATGTAAGATGATGTCGCTTGAGGGTGGTTTGGCAAGGGCATACAGCATCATGTCATATCATTTTTGCATTTAACAAGAGTAGTTAGAAATGCTTGATTTGTACTGCTTTATCATTACTGCTTGGTTGATTTGATAACATGTTAACTTATGCATTATTGTTCCACTGAGTTAGCTACTCACTCCCACGTTACGGGACGGTGTTGTACACACCAACCAGACTCTGTTGCAGGGTTAGAGGGCGCCTTGGTTCAGGAGCCAGAGCCCGACGTTGATGAGGACCAGGAGGAGTTCTCTTTCATGCAGTATTCTGACGGCTACGCCTAGGCCGGCTGCATCGCGGGACTTTTGGGGCCTCTTTTGAGGATGTATTTTGGGTTTTTAATTTACATGTATATTGGTGCTCAGCTAGTACTCATACTCTGAAGTTCAGAAAATTTTGTTACTTTACATACTTGTATATAAAATTTCAGTCTTCCGCTGTTTTTAAATGCAATTGAACTGGAGTATGAATTACTGTTTTGGTTTAATCTCATTCATGTTTATTGCGCTAACTCAGACAACATTTAACCGACATTGTGTATGTTGCATAAGTGATGCGTTGGAACTCGGGAGTTGAGTTCATACTCGACCCCTGAATTTCAGGGCGTTACAACTCATGATCTTCCCTTGTCTTTGAATAGATAAAAATATCATTAATAAAAACAACAATAAACTGGTCCAAATAAGGACGGAAGACCTCATTCATCAACTGCATAAAGACTGTCGGTGCATTAGTCAGACCAAATGACATGACCTGAAATTCAAATTGTCCATAACGAGTCACAAAAGCTGTCTTTGGGATATCCTCCTCTCGAACCCGAATCTGATGATACCCAGACCGTAAATCTATCTTCGAGAAATACTGCGCACCACTCAACTGATCGAATAAATCATCTATTCTTGGGAGCGGATACTTGTTTCTAATCGTAACCTTATTAAGTCCACGATAATCGACACACAACCGTAAAGAACCATCCTTCTTCTTTACAAAAAGCACAGGCGCTCCCCAAGGTGAAGTACTCGGGCGAATAAACTCCAAACGACGTAATTCATCTGTCTTTGCAACTCACGCAACTCTAATGGTGCCATACGATAAGGGGCTCTTGCTATAGGGGCAGTGCCAAGGATAAGATCTATTCGAAATTCTGTATGCCTAACAGGTGGCAAACCTGGAATTTCTTGAAAAACATCTGGAAAATCACATACTACCAGCAACTGTTCAATACCTACATCTTTGGACTCGTCATGAACACAGGACATCAAAGTCTCTATAAACTTATCTTTAGGATCAGCCACAAACTGAAATCGAGGATGGTCAGGTATAGAAAAGGTGACTGTCTTAGCAGTGCAGTCCAACACTGCATGATACTTGGATAACCAATCCATTCCCAAAATCACATCATATTCTAACAACTCCAAAACATAACAATTGATTGGAAGGGCATGCTCTGCTATGTAAACATGACAGTCCTGACATATAGAACTCAACACCGTTCGTTTCCCTAAAGGAGTCAAGAGCTCTAATCCCTTGGTCATCGATGTTCTCGGCAATTCCAACGACTGACAAAAACTATCTGCTATAAATGAATGTGATGCGCCAGAATAAAAAAGGACACGTGCAAAAAGGGATGATACTACAAGAATACCTTCTATGACTCCTCCTTTAGTCTGAGAATCTCCCTTCTGGATTGTATAAACACGAGGCTGCGTCTGAAGGGGTACGGGTTGTTTACCTTGCTGCCGCTGTGACTGCTGTTGAGACAGTTGTTGTTGAGGCCTATACTATATCCTATATAGTGGCCTTTGCTGCTGGGGCTGCTGATGTCTAAGTGGTGGACCTGGCTGCTGTTTCTGCGGATTTGGACAATCCTTTTTACGGTGCCCTATACCACCACAATTATAACAGGCTCCGAAAAACTGTCGCTGAGGAATAGACGGTAATAGTGGGGGTCTGACATCAGGTCTAGCTAAAACCTGTCGTGGAGGAACAGATGGTGATACTAGGGGTCTTACATCAGGTCTAGCTGCATTATCATATCTCAATGTAGGCCTCTTTGGGGATAAAAATGGCTGAAAACTACCACTCTCTGACATAAATCTCCTCTTCCTTTGTTGATTAGAAGTAGATGAATGCATACTTTGGTGTTGGTTCCAATCAGACTCAAAAATCTGTGCCTTCGATACTACTCCCTCAAGAGTTGACAACTCAAACCCTCTCACTCGAGATCGCAAACTAGGACGTAAACCATCCTCAAATTTTCTCGCCTTCAGATCATTATCGGCTACTAAATGTGGAGCAAAACGAGATAATTCTATAAAACGAGCCTCATAGTCAGCAACAGACAGCTCAACCTGAACCAACGACTCAAATTCATGTGCTTTCTGACGACGAACAGCTACGGGAAAAAACTTACGATCGAACTGGTCTTTAAATGCTTCCCATGTCCACACTACTTTTGGATCTGAACGTACAACTGACTTCCACCATTGTTCTGCCTCTCCTTGCAATTGATAAGTCGCTAAGGTAACACATTGCTTGGAAGTACAACCTATAACTTGAAAAAGTTTCTCTATTTCTAACTTCCATAACTCAGCTGCCATAGGATCTGGCTTGCCAGAAAAACAAGGTGGATCTAGACGTCTAAACTCCATAAAAAGAGCACTGGCCCACTCCTGCGCTGATGTCTCAGGAGTAGAACTAAATCGCTGCTTTTGATTAGCTGTAATAGTTGACATAGTCTGCAACAGTTGTTGAAGTTGTGTTGCAGGAATAGGTATAATTGGATCTGGAACAGAATTTGACGTAGATTTCGACTTAGACTTGGGTTGCACTGGAGGAGTCTGAACAGATTTTGACGTAGATCTTGACTTAGACTTAGGTTGCACTGGAGGAGTCTGAACAAGATTCTTTCTAGGCGGCATCCTATAGATAAAACACCAAATTAGCCTAAAACGAACAAGTAAATCTATACAATATACATACTAATACATAACCAGAACAAGTAAATCTATTCAAGATACATACTAATACATAACCATACAACTCATTTACATCGCAAAACATGAACCTAACAACTCTAACACAACAACATATAGTAAATACATTATGATTTATGTAGATAGTTCCCAAATCATGCTCTGATACCATTTTCTGTCACGACCCTAAATCTAGTGTTACTAAACATCAGATTTTGGTTGACAGCCTCCGTAGAACTCCAATTCTTGGGAGTGTCAAGTAGCACATACTAAGTCCCATAAGCAGGGCTCCACAAGGAGGATTTCTGAAAATAAAACCAGCAAACATGTTGCATTTCTCAAAATTTCATCATATACAATATATATTACTGTGTACAACTGAGCACCTCAGGGCAAAACCAAAACATAAACCACATCATATTTACTATACCTGATGTACATATGCAGGGTATTACAAAAAAATACACACTGATATGTACAAAGCAAAAAGGACAACTGGAGTCTGTAGCCTCTACTCTTGCAGCTCCCTACTCTCACCTGAAAAAATAGAAAGGAAAGCTTGAGCTACTAAGCCCAGTGAGTGCGTGTGTGCCGTGAAAATGCATGTTTCATGTCATGCTCATTTAATGCACATGAATGCACAGGCTTCCAAATCATTTTATATACAGAGGTGGGTCTTCTACCCACTTGTAACATACACACGCTTTCAACATTTCCACAAACTGTTCATATTTCCCAATTGGATCACCAAAGTCTAAAACAGAGGTGGGACTTCTACTCACTTGTATAGACTTTTCCACCGTGGTCAACTACAGAGGTGGGACTACATAGTTCACGGGCTGAACTAGTCTAACCCACTTGTATTGAACCTCACTATCTGCCTAACAGCGAGAAGTCATAAGTCACCTGGCAAAACGATAGCGGACAATTTACGAGCTCGTCACACACAACCTATCTTTGCTTGCCCATAAGCAGGTCAGGTCAAACCTCTCAACCAATCGACACACGTCGGTGGGAGTCGCTGCCTACTTTGGTATTTCAGCATTTTAGCGCTCTGTTCTTCCACCCGGTCTAAGCATTGGTCGCTCCCAATGTTACCAATCGGGATTTAGAGACTTTCACCCACGGACCCTCTAATCATGTCCTGTCGAATTACACATTTTCGGTGTGGTGTCCAACTCAAGTTATAACAACGTATGTTTCATCACATTTACAATCACCGTATGTATGTATGCATGAGTCCACACACAAGCATAACAGATCATTTCATTTTTGTTTTAAAGGCAAACAGAGGACGACCTTCCTCATGTGGTCTCCTCATACATTCGTCATACATTTAAGTTCCACAGTTAAGTTCCTCATAAGAGTCTCATTTAATACAACATGTATCTAGGCAGTTTACATACTCATCATAGACACATCGTGTGTCGCACCACAACCCACTATGATCACCACATCATGATATGATTCATTTACTCTCAAGCAAACAAGGATATAACAACTATGATTCAGGCATATGATATGCACATGACTTAGTCAATCTGCTATAAAACTTCATATGCTACAAGCATGCTTTTTCTCAAGAATGATCTACATTAAAAGGATGAAGGATATTCCTTTGAGACAATTTGTCAAACAGGTAGCGGGTGGATATTGGAAAGAACAAAGAGAGAAATTGTTAGAAATATGTATCACTTGTAACAAAACTAAATCTTATCTATCATCCAATCGTCCATTCATAACCTAATCAACTAACTCAGCAAAGCCAGTCATACCCGTAAGAAAATCCAGTAACAACCTCATTCCAACACCTAATTCCAGCAATATATAATTCCAACACCTAATTCCAGCAATATATAAGTCCAGCACCTAATTCCAGCAATATAGACTTCCTAATTCCAACACCTAATTCCAGCACCTAATTCTAGCAATATAGACTTCCTAATTCCAGCACCTAATTCCAGCCATATATAATTCCAGCACCTAATTCCAGCAATATAGACTTCCTAATTCCAGCACCTAATTCCAGCCATATATAATTCCAGCACCTAATTCCAGCAATATAGACTTCCTAAAACAGAAAATCTAGTAAAACCCTAACCCTTAAACAAAATCCAATAATTCTTTAACCTTAAAACTGAAAATCCAGCAAAACCCTAACCCTTAAACAAAATCCAGCAATTCTTTAACCTTAAAACTGAAAAGTCAGCAAAACCCTAACCCTTAAACAAAAATTTCAGCGATAGGGTTTTGAAAGAAACCTCAACGTACACATCTAAGTGCTCCTAATCTATGCACTCACCTGAAAGTATCAGAGGTTTGGCTCTCAACCTCAGCTTCTCTTTCTTTGTCTTCTTCTTCTTCTTCTTTTCCTATTCTTCTTCTTCTTTTCCTCAACTAGAGTGTTGGCTGGAAATAAAATGTTTGAAAGTGGGTTTTGTCTATTTATGGGCTTAAAAAGGTTTTAAAGTGGCTTTTAGCTAAAAAAAAGGGTTTATGGGATGGTTTAGGATAATTTTGAGAAGTTTAAACGTATGTTAGCAATAAACAAAATGTTCTGTAAGTGATTTGACAAAAAGTATTCCAAGGATTTAAAAAAAAACCGAGGTCATTTGAGTTATTTTATTAAACTATACATGTACATATCGATGCGTAACTTACAATCCAGATGTCATATTGACATGTCGTTTTCGTCAGTAACTCCGTAACTTGACTACAACCACAACGGTTAGGCTCTCCGACCTAACGGATTTGAAAACTCGATGTTGGCAGAGCCCCACCTAAAATAAGGACATAATGGTCATTTCTCAGATTGTTTAATTTTAAGTCCGTATCTTAACATTCGGACATCGGGTTGACATACGGCTTGCGGCTCGATAATGGAACAACATTATGATCAAGTCAAAATATTCTCGGGGCCAATGGACCTACAACCAATGGCTATCCAGTGTACAAACCAGATTTCTGGGGTATAGGGTCTTACATAGACTTGGCACAGAAATTCCTGCGTATATCCATTTCATCAACGACACTACTCTTAACAATATAAATACGGGGCCTAGATAATGTCAGGCCCGACTCGATGAGAGTAAGGATGAGATGGGGAGTGAAGAAGAAGAGAGAGAGGGAGAAGGCGGAGATGAGATAGAGGAAGAAATCGAGGAAGAAGAAGGGCAGGAAGAGGAAGAAGAGGAGGCTCAAGACACAGATGAGGGCTCTCCTCCTGCTACACATGAGCGAGATAGTGATTGAGCTACTTTGGAAGCCTGCTTGGATCTGATTAAGGAGGGCCAGGTTGCCCTGCAATAGGAGGTCAAGGAGACCCGAGCCAAGTTGGAAGAGAATCAGGCCTTCGCAAAGCAGAAATTTAGCAAGGTGTCTCGCACCCTGAGGGCTATCCTGTGTTGTCTACAGGACAAGGGTTCCCCTCCGCCATCACCAGATTTGGACGACAAGTCACATGTGTAGTTGTCTCTTAGTTTGCTTTACTGTTTATCTTCCTTTATACTAGCCTTGGTAGACTTGTTTGGTCATTAGTATGTTTAGTGTTTAAAGCTTTGGTAGATTAGCTCACATGCATCTTCTGTCATAATTCATGTAAAACTATATCTCATGTATTGTGGCAAATTTTGGTAAATGAAATGCATGAAGCTTCTTTTAAGTTGGAATGTGAATGATATGTGGATGAGTGTATGTTCTTATGCTGAATCTGACACGGGTTGCACCCTATGTTGTATATAGGGAATGTCACCTAAGGTCACACGGAGTACGACACGTCTCACTCATGGCGACTTGATTGACAGGGCACCTCCCCTAAGCGATAGCCATACGAACCCCAGCTCGGGCCTGAGTCACGAGACTATGCCGGATTCACAGCCGGCCACTGGCCCCACCAATGGGTTGGCACCTGTTGTACCACCTGTTGCACCGCCTGTTGCACCACATGTTGCGCCACCGGTTGCACCACCGATTCCTGAGTAGAACCATGCGTCTACCTCGATGCCTCCCATATCACAGTCGGCTCCTCCTCCTGATAGGTTGGAGCAGATGATGCTCTTGATGCACCGGCAGCAACAGTTTTGGCCACCATCGCAGGAGCCCTCGCCCAGAGCATGGGTGTGGTTCCACCTGCACCACTTGTGCACCCTACTGGAAACGTGGGTGCTAGCGGCCTATTTGAGCGATTCCATCGCTTCCAACCTCCTACTTTTGCCGGTACTCACAGACTCGAGGAGGCCGAATATTGGCTTGACTACATTTCTAAGATGCTAAAGTCACTGCACTGCACTGAGGCAGAGCAGGTGGAGTTGGTCACCTACATGTTTGAGAAGGAGGCAGTCTATGGTGGGACAGCGTTTCAGACCGTTACTCTTGGTTACGTGTGGACTTGGGCTGCTTTTGAGATACGCTTCCATGAGAAGTATTTTCTCCTCACGTACCGTAATGAGAAGGAGAGTAAATTTCTTCACCTCCGTCAGGGAGGGATGACAGTGGTAGAGTACGAGAACAAGTTCACGGAGTTGACCAGATATGCTCCCCTGATATTAGCAGACCAGCCGATGTGAATGCGGCAGTTTTCTGAGGGTCTGCGACCCGAGATACGCTCGAAGATGTGTTGCGCTAGCATATCCAACTATGTTGAGCTAGTGGGATGTCTTTGCGAGCTGAGCAGGATGGAGACAGGCTGTCTCGTACACGTGTGCCTATGGTTCCTAGGCCTCGACTGGATTTGCCGAGCAGGCCGTTCTTCGGTAAGAGGCCAAGTGCAGACTCGCCTCTCAGACTTACAGCTCCACCAGCCCCGACGAGGCGATCAGAATTGTGGTGCACCTACTGCAAGAGGTCAGGCCACTCGGATATGTATTGTTTCACCAGGATAAGGGACAACGGCTTCTCGCCGCCTCAGAGGATCAACAGCCAGCTTCCTCAAGTTATTGCAGCCCCACTTCTACGGTCAGCACTAGCACATCCTTCTTTTCGGCCACCTGCACCTCGATTTAGGCCGCCCCGACGGCCCATGATGCTGCGACCAAACCGTTCTCAACAGGCTTGGGTGCACTCACTTATAACTGAGGCATCCGAGACAGTAGTTACAGCACCAATGACTTTCGAAGTCACGACACATATCCAAAGTATACTAGTCTTCTTATTAGTAGACACTAAGTCCACTATCTCTATATTATCATGCGCAACAATCAAGCGGCTGGGGTTGGAAACTAGTCCTATGGTTGGGTTGAGACTCCTTACCGCTACGGGGACCTTTTTAGATACTACCAAGATGTGTAAGGGTTGTTCGATAGATTTAGGGAGCAGAACGGTACTCGTCGACCTGATTATTGCCCCGCTATGTTATTACGATGTGATCCTCGGTGTGGATTGGCTCACCGAGATGAGGGCAGATATAGATTGTGATGCTAGGGTGGTGACAGCCCATGGACCTGAGGGTACGACCTTTACATTCCCAGTGCAGGTCAGTTGGTACTACCGCATTAGTTGTTATGCTACCCTGCTAGAGAATGTTGATGGTTCGACTCTTGGGAACACCCTGTAGTTCAGGATTTTGTGGACGTGTTCAGGAAGATACTAGGGTTTCCTCCTCAGCGCGAGATCGATTTTATCATTGATCTAGTGCCTAATGCGACTCCCATTTCACTACCGACTTATTGCTTGCCTCCATGTGAGATGAATGAATTGAGGAGACAGATCAATGATCTGTTGGAGGCGGGCTTTATACGACCGAGTGTATCTCCATGGGGAGCACCCGTGTTGTTCGTGAAGAAGAAAGATGGATCACTGCGATTGTGTATTGATTATCGTAGATTGAACCAAGTGACGGTGAAGAACAATATCCTTTGCCCAGGATAGATGACCTGCTCAACCAGTTGAAGGGGGCACAATATTTCTTGAAGATTGACTTACATTCAGGGTATTACCAGTTGAACGTCAAGGATGAGGATGTGTAGAAGACAGCTTTCAGGACCAGTTTTAGGCACACGAGTTCCTTGTGATATCGTTTGGACTCACAAACGCACCGGCCGTGTTCATGGACCTGACGAACAGGGTATTTCAGCCGTATTTGTATTGATTTATCATCGTATTTATAGATAACATCCTGATATACTCCAAGAGTCAGGAAGATCACGAGGAGCACCTGCGAGCAGTCTTTGATACACTCAGAAAGAACCAGTTGTTCGCTCAGTACAAGAAGTGCGACTTCTGGAAAGAAGAAGTCAAGTTCCTGGAGCATGTGGTGTCCAAGGATGGAATAGCGGTGGACCTTGCTAAGGTGACCACAGTTCAGGATTAGGAGCAGCCCGGTTCGGTTACAGAAGTGAGGAGCTTCCTGGGACTTGCTGACTACTATCGTCGATTCATTAGGGACTTTTCCAAGATAGTCAGGCCATTGTCTCAACTGACTCAGAAGGATCTTACGTTTGTCTAAAATGAGAAGGCAGAAGCAGCTTTTCAAGAACTGAATGACAAGCTGACGTCCGCCCCTGTGCTAGTATTGCCAAAGCAAGGGGTTAAGTATACGATATATACCGACGCCTCTCATGTGGGTTTGGGTTGTGTTTTGATGCAGAAGGACAGGGTTATTTCCTATGCATCGCAACAGTTGAGGAAACATGAGGAGAACTACCCTACACACGACTTGGAGTTGGCAGCCATCATCTTTGCATTAAAACTCTTGAGACATTACCTCTACAGAGAGGAGTTCGAGCTCTTTTGCGACCACAAGAACCTTAGATACATATTCACGCAGAGAGACTTGAATATGAGGCAGGGACGATGGATGGAAACCTTGAAGGACTTCAAGTTCGAGGTCTCATACCATCCTGGCAAGGTCAACCTTGTGGCAGATGTGTTGAGTCGTAGAAAGATGATAGCATTTGCGGCTCCGCTGATGATAGCAGAGTGGGATATAGTAGAGTTTGTGTGAGACTTTGATCAGAAACTTATGGTAGAAGAGCCGTTCGAGAGCAATGCACATATTCGTGTTCAGCCACTTATCGATGATCGAATCATTGTGGCTCAGAAGGAAGCTGAAGGGTTGACAGAGTTGAGAAAGTGAGTTAGTGGCGATGCAGACTCTGAATGGAGAGTTGGTACGGATGGGGGTTTGCGTTATCGTGGCCGCCTATGCGTCCCAAATCTTCACGACTTAAGAAAGGAAGTTCTAGAGGTCGCTCACAATTCGAGGATGGCTATACATCCTTGTAGTATAAAGATGTATCGGGACATGAAGAGGTCGTACTGGTGGGACAATATGAAGGCCCACATAACAGATTATGTGTCTCGTTGTCTCACGTGCAAGCAAGTCAAGGCAGAGCGTCGCCAACCTCTTGGACTGCTTCAGCCCATGCCTATAGCTAAATGGAAATGGGATTTCATCTCTATGGATTTCATCTCAGGGTTACCGAAGATGAGAAAGGGACATGACTCCATTTGGGTGATCGTGGACCAGTTGAAGAAATTGGCTCATTTTCTCCCTATTAGAGTCTCGAACTCAGAAGATGATTTAGTCAGGCTGTACATCAAGGAGATAATACGTTTACATGGAGTTCCTATGGAGATCATGTCCAATCGAGACACACGATTCACATCTATCTTCTGGACTCGTATCTAGGAAGCAATGGGTGTGAAACTGAAGTTCAGTACCACGTTCCACCCACAGACTGACAGGCAGACGGAACGGGTAAATCAGGTGTTAGAGGACATGTTGCAAGCTTGTGTGATTGATTTCAATGATAGTTGGGATAACTGTCTTCCTTATGCCGAGTTCGCCTATAACAATAGCTTTCAGGTGAGTATTGGCATGACCCCCTATGAAGCGTTATATGGGCGCCCCTGTAGAGCACTGCATTGCTGGGCAGAGGTTGGCGAGAAGAGTTTGATTGGCCCCGAGTTAGTGCAGGCGACCTCAGAGAAGATCTACATTATCAAGCGTCGACTTCTTGAGGCACAGAGCAGACAGAAGAGTTACGCCAATACGAGGTGGCGACCGCTAGAGTTTGAGGTTGGGGACCATGTGTTTCTTAAGGTTTCCCCCATAAAGAGAGTCCTTCGGTTTGGAAAGAAGGGGAAGCTCACGCCGAGATTCATTGGCCCATTTCAGATACTAGACCAAGTGGGTGTGGCTGCATACGTATACCGCCTTGCTTTGCCCACACCACTTGTAGGCGTGCACAACGTATTTCACGTATCTATGCTGAAAAAATACGTTCCTGACCATTCTCACATTATCAGATGGGAGCAAGTACAGTTGAGTGAAGATGCTAGTTATGTACTGATACCAACCCGTATCCTAGACAGGAAGGAGCAGGTGCTACGCAGTAAGGTTATCCCATTGGTGAGGTATTATGGACACATCATACTGAGGAAGAGGCTACTTGGGAAACAGAAGACGAGGTCCGAAAGAACTACCTTCAGATTCTCGAGGAGTACAAAAAGGTACTAATTTCGAGGACAAAATTTTTCTTTAAGGGGGATAGACTGTAACGTCTCGAAAAAATTCGTACAAAGACCCGAGTACCACCTCAGGCAGAAATCACTAAGGACCGAATTCTTTAGAAATTAGAAGAAAATTAATTAAGTGTTAAACTGAATTAATCGGTAGATTAGCTTGAACCACTTTCTGTACGATCTGTAAGACCCAAAACTAGAATCGCTAACGCTATCTCAAAACCCGGTTGCTCTCGGGAGCAGCTTGAAACTCTATTTCGGACCTGGACCGCGCGTCGAAAGTCCGATAACCGCGAAACTATACAGTTATAACCGCCTTACTGGACTTGACAACCATCTCAAAAATCAAGTTCAAATAGTATCCAGAAATGCACAACTTGGACCGGAGCGAAGTGTGTGAGAAACGCGAATATCTTTAGAAAATGAACTCAGATTTAAGTGAATTGGGTCGTTCGCTTGCAAGAAAAATTTAAGGTTTCTGACCATCAGAATCTGACCCAAATACACCCTCGGATCAGGAAAATTTCCCTGCACAAGTCAGTGTACTTGTGGCCCTGATCAAGTGACGATGACCGTTGAACTGAAACAGGTCCTCCGCGATCGATCTGTAAATCCGATCAGACCGAAAACTTAACCTGACATAGATCCATTGTCAGGGAACTTCCCCTGGACCGTGTGCAGAAGGGGGGCCTCCAAATGAGCTCCGTTGGCCCGAAACAGCCGACTTTTGGCTATAACCTAAGTATACCATGGCCCTGGGGCCATTGAGCTCACTTTTGAGCCTATATAAGACCCTTAATCCCCTCTCTCCCATGTCATATGAATTTTTTAAACCTTAGGTGAGAGAAGAGAGAAAAGAGAAGGAAAGAGTGAGGAAATGAGAGAGAGAGAGAGAGAGAGTGAGAGAGATAGTTGCTGGGATTCTTCCCTGCCGCTCCACGGGCAGAATCGTCTCTCCCGTATCGTTATACCGGCGATTCCAGTTCTGATTTTGGGTAAGAACTCCGAACCCTAATCTGTTTTAGGGATCCAAATAGAGTAAATGGTGAAATAGCTAACCTATTTCATGCTATAAGTTGTCGTTGTGCCGTAGACAAAGAATTAGTATTCAAACTGAGTTCAATACGAGTTTACCAGCGAAAGGTGCAGACTATAAATGTTTAGGTTATGGTTTTCAAAGCTTTCAATATCACTTAATGATTTATGACTGACTTGATTGCTATCACATATGCTAAGATACGATGTTTTTTGCGTATTACACACACACACACACACACATATATATATATATATATATATATATATATATATATATATATATACTATGTTGATTATAATGCAATCCATGTGTTTGTTGAAATGTTTGAATGCATATGGAATTTGGATTTGTGCTTGCCATGATTATTAATTGTAAGTACATGATTGTTGTAAGTACATAATATATGTTATAACCAATATATTACATGTATATTGATATGTATAGTCTAAGTGTTTGATAAAATGCCTGAATGAGAAAATGCTTGTTGAAATGTTTTTAAAGAGGGTGTTGAGATAGGATTCTCAATCACTTTATCTGTAGTTACAGTTTCCTTCATGCAACCTATCTTACTACTACATGCTTTATGGATGAATGCCTACGTATGTTAACATGTACTCTCTGTGTGCGTTAAAATGCTTATGTGAGATTCATATTTGAATTGGTTGCTATGTGCTATTTGGACTATCAAACATTGATGCCTATTGTGTTTGAGTATAATTGGGACTACTGCATAATCCAGGCAATCGGTAATGATTTTCGAGTTGGTGGCTGAGGTCGCTTCGCCACACAAGACATGTTCGAGGAATCCGAGTCGTACGCTGCTTGTCGACATTGGTTAGGTCACGTGGAATGTTTATGCATTTTATGTCGATCAATTCAACGTACGCTCATACCAGTCGAGCTTGTCAAGTAACCCGATTGGTTTAATGTATGTTCACCATGTATGAACACTACTGCTTGAATCTAAGGTACCAACTTACCAATGTAAAGCCCGTTTAACCTTAGTACCTCGATCCACTAAGAGTCATGAGCCGGACATGGTAGTATGGGACACCATGGTCGAGCTGTTGGCCTACGCTGGGGTGACGAGCCTCCCCGTAGTGTCCAGTGAGCAAACCAAACTCGTGAGCTGAATACGGTGGTATGAGACACTGTACTAGAGCTGTTGGCCTACGCTAAGGTGACGAACCTTCCCCGTAGTGACCTCGAGTATAAACTAAGGCCTACGTTGAGGTGACGAGCCTCTTCATAGTGACCTGAACTTGCCTGTCCACTGCTTTTAAATCAGGGGTGACATTGCCCTATAACTTGCATATCGTATGTGATTACCTAGGATTGACAACCCTAAATGGATCATCGTTTGGGTAAATAATATAAAGGGGGTACCTTAACTTAAACCTGCTATATGAATAAGTCTAATTAAGAACTTGGCTAATCACGTACATGCACCGCATTTACATGTGCCTTTGACATTGGAGTTGAGCACAGAGGAAGGGGTGTATGCCGCGATCGTGAGATGATGTCGCAGAGGGAGTGCAGGCGAGGGCATGCATCATTATCGCATATCATCCTTGAATTAATTAGAGTACTTAGGAATACTTGTTGTATTGCTTTATCATTTCTACTTGATTGAATTGATAACATGTTAACCTTTGCCTTATATCTCCACTGAGTTGAGCACTCACTCCCACTCTGAGATGGTGTTTTAAAACACCAAGCAGACTCTGTTGTAGTTGCAGGTGATGATGAGGCTTACGAGATGGAGACTGTCTTCTATGATGACGAGGAGGAGTTCTCCTATATGCAACTCTTTGGCGGGTCTATGTAGACCTGGAGTTGCGTATCGAGGCTACAGGGATACTGATAGATGACATTACACTTTATCATTTTGTATATTTTGGAACCATACATGTGATTATTTAACTTGGTAACGTTTATACTCTAGGGACTTATAATCACTTATATGCTCTATATATTTATCACAGTCTTTCGCTTGCGTAATTTAACTGACTTTGGAGTATGATACGCTGATTTGGTATAATCCCATTCATGTTTAATGCACTAATACAGACAAGATTTAATCATCATTATCTATGTTGCATAAGTGATGCGTTGGAACTCGGGAGTTGGGCATCTGCTCGACCTTCGATTTTCAGGGCGTTACACTCGATCTCACCAAGATTATTACTACATCGCGACCCTACACTTGGGGTTGTGAACAGAGGGGTGTAGAAAGTCTTTGTATTTGAGTCGAGAATGGCTCGAAATAAATTCTAAACTTCCTGAGGAGCTTTGCTACATGGTGCAGCGTCTCCTCACCGACAAACCAAATATAATTTCAACCTATTTATTTTGTTTATAAATTACTTTCCACACAACTTACATTGTAACTTTATCTTTCCATCTCGGGAGTAGACTTGGACTCTATAATTTCAAATATTTGTTGATGCATCATCTTCCAATGACATATCTATAGGTGCATATTTTTAAAGAAAAATATCTAGTTAGGTTAAGGCAACATAAAAAAATAAGTTATATTAATGAATGAACGCAATTAGCCAACCATATAATATGAGATTTAAGCAACATTAACTAATTGAATAGTACAAATGAAAGAGAGAAATATCCATATACCCATAAAATATTGCAATTTAAGCCATCAAAAAATAATTATAAATATCATGTTGTAACTTGTAAGCAAATGCAAGAGAAATAGAAGGCAATGTCTTATCCTACAGGTATTGTCTCATCTTGCTTGTCACTCTCATCTTCATCCAACTCCTTATCAACGGACTTCCCTTTCCCCCAGATTGGACGCAGCCAATCCTGTGTACAAATGAGCGATTCAACCGATTTTGGTGTAAGTGAGCTTCGACCTTATTCACGACCCTACTCCCCGTACTAAAAGCAGATTCTGAAGCCACAGTTGAAATTAGAATTGATAATATGTCTCATGCTATTAACGAGAACAAAGGGTATTGTGAATCACAAGATTTTGTCTTCCACTAGTCTAAAACATCAAATTCATCGCCTTTGTATTTTACAAGTGGTTCCTTGAGATAGTTTTCAAGCTCTGATTGAGGTATCTACATTTGAGTCTCATGCTATGCCACGAAAGACATGAAATCATCTACCGTTTCTTCTGGCAGTTCATTAATAGCAAAACTAGAACCCACTTGACGAGTTTTGTTTTTTGCGATGCACACATAGAAATTGTACAAATCATTAACTGTATCACGAATCTTATCAACCTCAAGGGCACTCATCGCACCATACAACTTATTACATATGAATATATCCATGATCATCTTGTATCGAGGATAAAAAACGACTGCAATAGCCATTACCAAACTACACTCAGACCAATACTTATTAAACTTTAACTGCATACTCATGGTCATTAATTGTAAAAAGTCTGGTCCACTACAACTTCTATGCAAGACATCTTTTACCTTCCAAAGTTCTGGAAGAAATATATTTATTGTTGGATAATTGCTTCCTGAAAATTTATTCGTTGTGTTAAAAAAAACTGAAAGGAACTTGCGAACTAATTCAACTCTTAACAAATCATCTTCAAAAGGCAACCAAAGATACACACTATCACGCTCCGCATAGTGAGAGAATGCATATCTGAAAGCTATTGCTGAATCCAACATTTCAAAAGTTAAATTCCAACATGTCATAACATTTAGCTTCATCGTTCTCTGAGATGACAAATTTAACCACTTCATGATCTTATTTCATGTATATAATCGTGAAGGTGACCCCCGTATGTACTTTACACTCTCTCTTATGTTCTTGATAGTTGGCTCAATTATTTTAAAGTCATCTTGTACAATCAAGTTTAGGATGTGGGCACAACACCTAACATGAAATATCTTTCCACCAAAATACAAGTTACCGGTGGCCCTAAACTGTTTCCGCAAATTCGTTATCACACTATCATTTGTAGAGGCATTGTTTAAAGTTATTGCGAAGATTTCCACTTCACAAGACATTTGTACATGTAATATGAAATCATCAATCCAGTGTAAGGAGGTGTAAGATAACGAAAGTTTATGATTCTCTTACAGAGCTTCCATTCGGCATCAACATAGTTGTTAGTGACATACACCACTTTCGTTGATTGGATGCCGTCCACAAATCTGATGTCAGGCTAATTCGAGAAATCGATTCCAACCGTCCTCTCAACTTGAGCTTCTCACTTTCATACATCTTCATGCACACTCTCTTTATTGTTATATGGGAGACCTTATCGTATCTGGGGTTAAGGCATCTGGCTAATTCGATAAAAGCAGGACTCTCTACTATCTAAAATGGTCTTTCATTGGCAATAATAAATTTGGCCATCAACTCATTCACCTAGTCTTTGTTATACTTGTAGATGGACAATACACCTTGTGACGGACCCACTAAAGATTGGGTAAATGAAAGTATCTATTGCCCTGAGGTCTGAGTTCTTAATTTTTATGACACTTTAAATTGTGTTTCTTCAGAGTCGTGGTTGAACCATCTGCTTGCTTAGCATACTGAGTTTTGAAGTACTTGCATTGTATTTTCATGGTGTCGTTCTTCAGAGTTACTTCATCAAAATTGTCCCACACTATCGATCTTTTTTTCACTTTTCCCGCAATATGTGATTGTGAGGTACTAGTATCAATAAACACCTCTTCATCTTCTAGACCCAATCCTTCATCTTTAGAGAGAAATGAGGAGATGGACCACAGATCAGGTATGAATATTTAAATAGGTTATATGAAAGCATACTATCCATATAACCTTGAACTGTCCAAAATGGGACAATTTGAGTGATTTCTATGTCACCAATAACACACTATATTTATGTATGGCCACATAGAAATCTTCAAATGGGCAACTAATTATCTAACTCATACTCACAAGTCACAAGTCACAATAATAAGCTAAATTAGTTACCCATTCAAGCTTGGATAGATTGTAATACTTTCATATTCTCATTTAAACGCTCACGCCAAAAACCTGTCATCATCTCTCCATGTCTCTCCGGATAAGTTGATCTTATGTTACATTCTGATGCCAAATATCTAAGCAATGTGAAGATATTTGACATCAGAAATGAAAAGGAAGAAACATATCCAGAGAGAAATGGGAAGATGGACAACAAATTAGGCATGGATATTTAAATAAGTTATATAAAAGCATACTATCCATCTAACCTTAAACTGTCCAAAATGGGACAATTTGAGCGATTTCTATGCCACCAAAAACACACTATATCTATGTATGACCACATATAAATCATCAAATAACAACTAATTATCTAACTCACAATCACAACTCATAGGTCACAATAATAAGCTAAGTAAAAAAAAGTAATGTAATACATATTAAGCTAACTATACAATGCACAAAAATAAGAAAAGCAAAAAAGCGATGTAATACAATTATACAAACATACTAAGCTAGCTAGTAAGCAGTAAGCAATAAGCAATGTAAATGGTAATACCAAAAAGCAATGTAAATGGTAATTCTAACAAATTAAATACTAATTATTTAATTCAAAATTTCAAATAAATTAAACACTTTTGCAATTTAGGAAATAGGGTTTAGGGTTAGGGTTAGTGTTAGGGTTACGATTAAGGGTTTAGGGTTAGGTTTAAGGTTTAAGGTTTAGGGTTTAGGGTTAGGGTTAGGTTTAAGGTTTAAGGTTTAGCATTTAGGTTAGGGTTTGGGTTAGGATTTAGGTTTAGGGTTAGGGTAGGTTTTAGGATTAGGGTTTAGGGTTAAGGTTAGCTCGATTGGACCACCAGCAACCGAGGGTGGGATGCTGGTTGCAGCCGAGCCAACGAGGTTCCGAGCTTGGCCGGACCACTAGCGAGCCAGGGCGGGACCCATTATAAAGTGCGGTCCACCAGCAAGCCAGGGTGAGACCCACCGTTGCGTTCAATAGTTAATCAGCGTCCGTCTCGATCCTGGGCAGGCCACGACCGATGTCTTAAGCCAGGGCGGGCCACCAGTGGCTTGCACGACTGCACCCGACATCTCGAGCCAGGGTGGGAGCTCGAAAATACATAGAAAAAATATAAATGGAACCTACCTGATGAATGGACGAGGATGACCGGTGAAGATAGGGTGTTGGGCTACTGACTGGCTTGGATTTTGATCGAGTTTGGTGGGGCGCGGTCTCGGGTATGGTTAGGGTTCGGGTAGAAGAATGGTAAAGGTAAAAAAAGGCAAAATCTGAATTTATACTACCAAATTTCGGTCTGGATCGAATTCTGGATCGGATCGAATCGAGTTGCTACATGACCCGAACTCGACTCGGTCGGGCGTCGGATTCGAGTGGGTCTACTTGATCCGACCGGACCTTGGCTTTTGGTTCGGGTTGAGATGAATCCGATTGGTTCGATCGAGTTGGATCTGACGAGTCGGGTTGTATCCTGCCCACCCCTATCAGTAGGTTGAAAGACCCACTAATCTACTCGACACCAAAAGAAGCTCAACTACTCGCCAAAGGAGTCAGATCGACATAATCCCAGGTCGGCATAACCCCAGGTCGGCATAATCCCAAGTCAGCATAATCCCAGGTCGGCATAACCCATCTTTTGTTGGTTCCGACCTGATCCCAACGGTACCTACCCAAGATTCCAGTTGAGGATCTAGGAAAGTGGCTGTAACATGAATTTACCCGAGATCCTAGCCGACAATCTTGGGAGATCCTCACAACGTATATGGGATCCGAATCCTACTACAACATGTCCCTACCAAATAAGGAGATCTCCTCTACGCCACTGCCTCTCCTCACCTATAAATAGGAGCACCTCCAATGGTGAAAGATAGACACAATCTCTAGCCTAAAACCCTGTATACAACTAGACCCAGATTCCCTATCTGACTTAGGCATTGGAGGGTCCCCTGTACTAGCTAGGGTCTCCTTTGTCCGCTTAATGTGGAGGTATTCAAAGGTTTAGGGAAGGCTAGCCAGATTTCTGCATCTACAACTATTTTGGAGAAATTCGGTTGCAACCAAAAGTGGGTTTGGTGTGTCGAAGGTATGTGTGGCTGCAACCAAAGGTGATTGTCGGTGCGACTGAAGCGTAACAAAAGCGCGAAAATTAAAATTGGATCTAAGTCGGTGTGAGTTATATTTATTTATTTATTTAAAGGGATGTTCTAAGCTAGTATATATACGAATTATTGTGGAGGAGAGAGAGCAAGGAGTTGCAGAGCTTCTACGAAGTCATTCTTCTCCAGTCCTTCGGTTCTACTTCGGTTTTTCATGTTTTTGTTTAAGTTAATTCGATCATGTCTATGGTTGCCTAAATCTCTTAGCTAAGGCTAAGAGGTGAAATTTGTAGTGATTTTTAATGTCTTAGTTTACTATTAATTTATGTTATTGGTTTGGATGTTAAATAATTCATTGAGATTGGTTTGAAAGAAACCTTATTTTTAGTTTACTTAGATTTATTGTTGACTCTGGGCACATTGGATGCTCAAGAAAGCTAAGAGTAATTACTTATTTATTTTGCAATGGACTGATATGTAAAATTCATTGATTTATCATACACTAATAACACGACAGATGCTTTGAATTCCCTGCAATCAATATCTTAGTGCCTTATGTGAGAACTAAACCAATTGAAATTCGGATATGATTTTGAATTTATGTATGATGATTCAACTGGTTTATTATCCGGTTGGATAGGATAAGACTTTGATTCCAGTTAACTTATCTAATCAAATCAAGTAATTAGACATTAAGAACGGATATAAGTGGATCATTTGGCTCTAGTGTTTTGCTTTATTAATTTTTATTTAAAATTATCTTAGTTTCAATCATATTTCTTCTTAAAATCTAATTATATAGTTAGTTTCAGTTCTAAAGTATTTCAGAGAATGCACAAATACAAGTCCACGTGGATTCGATTTCAGTCTCATCGAGCAAAACTACATCGCAACCTTGCATTTGGGGTTATCATCCATTTGGATAGATCAGTGATCTAAGCTATTCATAATGTATGTCTCAATGCTTATGGGCTATGCAACGGAGAAGCACTCACTCGGATTGGGAGATTCCGTCCATCAATTCTGTAACTGAGGTTATGACAATCGACAGAATGTAATTGAAGAAAAGGAATCATGTACATGACCAAAACTAATTGAGAAAAGGGCTTAGATGATGATGATGATGGGTCAATAGCTCCTCATCTAAAAGGGAGTTTGAATTAGAGGGCCTACTTCCGTAGTACACTAAATGATTAATTTACCCTACGGATCGACCATAGGATTTATTACGTTGGGCTTATTCCAATGATATATCTTAAATGAAGATTTTATATATTATTTGATGATTTTCAAAGGATTTATCATTCCAAAGTTGTCATGTGTGAATACTTAATGATAATTATAAATAGATTATATGAATATTTAATTATAATTGTAAGCATATTATAAGTTACCCAAATACAAATAATTAGATTATAACTTAAAGCCAAATATGATAATCTGTAGATAACCTGATGACCTATAATTGAATTACAATTTAAACTCAAATATGATAGGGTGTAAATAATCTGATAACCTATACTTGAATTACAACTTAATAATTTATTTTTCCGGCATCTAAACAATCCTTAACGAGTAAAAACTGCGAGTGTGCTTGAAAAGAGAGGCCACAAAATGCCAGAACATCCTCACAAGACCAGAGGAATAAAAAACAGAAGCTCTCAGGCCTAAGCATGTGGGTTCCACCTGCACACGAGGCGTAGCCCCAACACTGAGTTAATCAGATTATTTTCGGGAAAACACGTACAACGTCGGACCAACATGATGGAAAGGTTGGATCTTGAACGCACATGCGTGGCGTGTCAATGAGCTTTACGGCCCGCGTGGGCGCTTAGCGTTGCTCTGCTACTCTCTCCTCGGCGTCCTCGCTGCTTGCTGTGTTGTCTTTTCGTCAGGAAAAAAAAAAAAAAAACAGTTCATTAGAAAAAGAAAGAAATTAAAAGAAAATTCCTGAAAACTCCCACCCTCAATCACCATCTTTCTGAGGATTTTCCGTTCCATGGAAGCCATGAAATCTCTCAGGAGGTGGAAATGGATCTTCCCAACCAAATCCAAGACCTGCCCTTTTGATTTTTCATCAAAGAAGAGCTTTTCAGATGCTCAAGGCTGGAAAGGAGATAATGAAATCCTTCCCGTTTTGATCGTTGGTGCGGGTCCAGTGGGCCTTGTTCTTTCCATTCTTCTCACCAGATTAGGTACTTACTCTCTCTTCCTTCAAATGGGTGCCTCTCAAATCACATGATTTCGTACCTTCCTTTCGATTTTTTCCCATTTGGGTTGCTGTAAAAGTAGAAGATTGGATGCCTTCATCGAATAGGACCATCGGGTATTTTTCATTCATAACTGTCCAATAAATCTTCACCAATCTGATATACAGATAATCAAATGTCCCTGAGATTTTGTTTATGATATATCTAAACTGGGATGTGAACCATAACTTAGCCTATTTTATCTGAGTTACTTGCATGCATACGCATGCAATTTTTAACTTTTGAGTTTCTGCGTATCATCCATCATACATTCACAATCTGCTACTAGAGTATCAAAGTTTTTCTCTTTTCTCCATTTGGGTTACTCTAAAATTACAATGCATGATGTTACTTTCGATTTTTTTTTTTTTTGCCCTGTTCCTATAGCTAAGTTGTAACAAATTCAAATTGCTTGCGCAGACACATTATAGAGCACGACTCCAATGTCCACTGTGAGCACTTATAGTCAGTGCACTTATTGTCTTCCACCATTAAAAGTTTATTGGTGGATATTTACCGGGAAATGTGATTTTTTTTTTTTTTTGGTTTGTTAATAAGCATTTGTGAGTGGGTGGTATTAAGGATTGTCCCCCCCCATTCCTTTACTGTATTGAACTGAGTGGTGATCAACTTGCAAATTAGTGTTGGTTTATAAGTTATATGTATGTGGTGTTGTATGTTGGGGTCATGGGTCCAATGGGAACTTGCCGAAAATTGAAAAGTTATCACATGATATTGAAGGCACTTCCCATTGATAGCGCTTGTCAACGGAATGTTCCCATCTTACATGTCATGTTTGTAGTAGTCTTTCATTGATTTATTTTATAAATATTGACTTTTAAGTTTGAACACTGAGGGTTTCTGTAAGTTTACGTTCATTTTTATGATAAAAAGTTGCAACTATTGCCATGTGCTTGGTTTTATAATTAGAGATTTTATTTGGCTTTGTTAATAAAATGGCAGCGGTCGCAGCTGTGTGGCTGTTTAGTGGATAGGAGCTATGAGTTTCTAGTTTGAAAATAAAATCATGCAGTTTGGTATTTTTTCTTAGGTTAAAAGGGTCAGGTGGGAGGGAGGTTTTCACGTTTCCATTGTGGGGGCCGAGGGATGGGTGATGGCATGTGCATCTTGTCATAACAAGATGTTTAGTTCATAGAAGAAATCCAAAATCCTTTTGGATTCTAACAACAACTGATGAAGTGGGGGCCAGGGCTCCATTTCATGAATTTCATGTCAGTTTGCTTGAAAGAGAAACTTGATAAAATGGATTTTCTTTGGATCTGATTTGGGATGAGTCTTGAATGATGATGATGATGTTGTTGATGATTGAATTATTGGGCAGTGCAACCATGATTGATCAGGTATAGCTTGACTCTCTACACCACTAGCGCTATACTTGAGAACTTCATGTTAAAGATTCTATGGCTTCTTTATTTCCAGTGTGATACATGATTGCTAAAGGGAGCATCCTCCAAAGAATTTTGCCTCTTGAAAGGTCCCAAGATCCACCCATCCATCCTCCAAAGAATTTTGCCCCTTGAAAGGTCCCAAGATCCATCCTCCATTAGATCTCTAGCAGAGCTCAGAGGACCCTAAAACTCAGGTTCAAGCTATGGGGTTCTTGAAACTCCTTTGAGAAATGGCAACCCACTATGGATTCCTTTTATGCATCCATAGTAGTAGTCTTTTCTTCTCTGCCTAGTACTTGAAATTTGTATTTGGTTGATAAGGCGGCAGATTATCTTGGCCAACCATCTCTAAAGATGTCCCCCCCTCATGCCAAGCCATGTTTCATTTTTTATTGATGGAATCATTTCTCATTTTCTCTTAAAGTGGTCTTAACAAGAAGAGATCAAGTCGTCCTAACAACCTCCTCTCGGCCATTCAACTCCTAGATTCGAAGGAGGAATATGGTTAGTTATCGTTTGATGATTTCTCTTTGATATTGTCTTTAGTGTCAGATTATGAGAGTAAAATCAATCAGGACGAGATCAAGTGGCATTAAAGATCCAAGGTCCCGTGGCTAAAAAAAGGTGGCAAAAACACGCATTTCTTCCATCAAATTGCTAGTGCCAAAGGTTGGTGTAATAAAAATAAGTTACATTTCTGTAACAAGTCTATAGCCGATGACCGAGATCAGGTATGCAATCACGTCATCACCTTCTTTAGTAATCTTCTTTCATCAGAAGACTGTGGAATCACCCTAAGCTTGACAATCTCTTCTTTCCCCATATCTCTTATGAGGAGGCCTCTGCCCTTGAATCCCCCTTCTCCAAGGAGGAAGTTAGGGCAATGATCTTTTCTCTTGGCCGTGGTAAGGCCCCTTGCCTTGATGGGTTTCCCCTAGACTTTGTCAAGTTTTCAAGATGACATTAAATTGGACATTCCCAACTTCATCTTTGACTTCTTTCTTACCGGTTGGATCCCCAAGGTTATGGGAGCTTCCTTTATGACGCTAATCCCCAAGGTGGAGGGTGTTGTCCTCCTTAGGGACTTTCATCTAATTAGTTTAATAGAGGCCCGTACAAGATATTAGCTAGAGTTCTCTCTTCTAGATTTTGGCATGTTTTGTCCAATGTCATTTTTATTTCTTAAGGTGCATTTGTGGCTAATTGTTAGATCGTTGACCATGCCTTAATTGTCCATGAATGCATAAATTCTAGGAACCGGGAAGGGCGTAGGAGTAGAGTTGTTCATAAACTAGACATCGAGAAGACTTTTGATCATGTTGACTGGGCATATTTGGATTATATATTGGGCCACCTTTGGCTTTGGATTATGGTGGTGCAACTAGATCAATCATCCTCCTAGTTCCCCTGAAGGTTTTTTCTCCTCCTCCCGCACTCTCAGACAAGGGGATCCCTTCTCCCTCTTTTCTCTCCTTATTATTGTGGAAGGCCTGAGTAGGATGTTGGAGAAAGGGGAATCACTAGCTTTGTTCACTGGTTTTCAGGTGTCTCTCGGTCTGGTCCTTCTGTCTCACACATCCAATTTTCCAATGAAACCTTCCTCCTTTGCAAGGCTTTCGATTTGACAAATTTTAATCTCCAAAGATTGCTTTGCTGTTTTGAACTAGTGTTTGGCCTTTGAATTAAACCTTTCAAAAAGTGAAATGCTTGGCATTAATCTCCCCTCGTTTGACTTAGCTCACCTTGCCTCCATGTTTGGTTGTAAAATTGCCTCCTTTCTTCCACCTATCTAGGCCTCTCCCTGTGCATTGGCAAGCCAGCTAAACACCTTTGGGATATGATCATTAAGCCACCTATATATATAATGTTGGCTTCGAGGTCTGTTCCCCCCTCCCCTGTAGGAGATCCCTTTCAAAGGAAGAGTTGGGGGGGGGGGGGGGGGGGGGGGGGGGGGTTTTTTTGCTTCTTGGAGTTTTCTGCGGGGTATATGCCTCTCCTAATGCACTAGTTTCACTAATTTGGCCCCGAGTGAGCTCTGGCGTCTTCCAATTCGCTCATTCTGTAAAGTTCTTGGCACCATCGCTAATCCCCCTTCAGTTAGTGTTGCATTCCCTTCTTTCTTTTGGTCTTATGGAGCCTCGCGAAGATTGTTGCCTTTGTTTGGCTCCTAGTGAGAGGAAGAATCTTTACTGTAGACAATCTTTAGAGGGCAGTTTGATCCTCCCTAACGCGTGCTTAGTCTGTCTCAAGGAGGCTGAGTCCATTGACCATTTGTTCGTTCGAGGTTTAGTCTGTCATCCCTGGTAGCTTCGGTATTTCCTGGGTCATGCCTCGTTCAACGCAGGACCTTCTCTTTGCTTGGCACGGTGGTGGTCTTTTGATTCCATCCTGGAAATCCATCTGGCGTCTATTGATTGTGGTTGTGTTCTGGGCAATTTAATGGGAGAGGAACTGCTGCTGCTTTCAGAATATTTTCTTCCCCTTGGCTCGGGTCATCAACTTGATTTTCAGAGACATTTTGGATTGGTCTTCCTTCTCTGCTTCTTCCGGCACCATCTTATACCCTGTGTAGGCTGCTGATTGGCCTCGGCTTGTTTCCCCTGTGTTTTTCTATTTGGGCCTTCGCTTGGTGGTGGTTGCCCTGGCTTTTTTTTTTTTTCCTCTGTTGTTGTCTTTCTTTTTAGTTTGCTGTTTCTCATCTCTTTGTTGCTTGTTTTGGCCTTTGGCCTTCAATATATTTTTGCAATCTTCAAAAGAAAAAAAGAAAAAAAGTGATCTTAACAGAAATGGTGCTTGCTTTCGCACGTTCCTTGGTTAGAGAGCACAATTCACTTTACTTTGCAACCTACCTTCTGTTACACTGAAGACATTCAAGTTAAAATGGGACATTTAAATGTTTCATACATTTCTTGCTTTACTATTTGTTGGGGTTGCAATGAGACATCTAATATCATCTCAAGGATAGTTTTTTTCGCTTCGGAGGTCTTGAAGTGAACAAATGTGAAACCCTGATTACCGGTGATCACTTCAGCCATAGGATGATGACGGACATCACCTTGCCAAATCTTCTGAGAACCATGCAAATATCAATTTCTGACCATTCTTCTGTAAACTGTTCCACGAACAGGGTTAGAAATATCCTTTCCCCATTGAAGTAGCAAGCATCTTTAACTTTTCTCTTCGATGAGAGATGGGAATCCACCCTCCTATCTTTCAGCCTGCCATGGTGGAAATTTGTTCGATATCAATTGGCAATCCTGAACCAGTTGTAGAAGTTTTACTTAGCAATTGTAAAAACCTTGTAAGTGCTTGAAGGACATCACACTTGGAACTGCAATAGTAACTAACATATATCCAATCTGTGGAGGACTTATATGATCACTAACCCATAGATTTTGACCTTAGTATTTACAAGTGGAGGCGAGGGTTCCAACAATCCAAGCTGTTCATCTGATGGTCCCCACCATGGATGATTTGCCCAAAAATATGTGCAATGGAAAATACCTAACCTTGAATGGGTGGCTTGCAAATAAATCATTAAGAAAAAGATTGCTACAATGGTCTATGTTCAATGAGAAAAAAAGGCCACAAATTTGACAACTAGGATCTTCCAGTGTAGGAGATCTTAGTTGCATGGTGATTTAGCAGCACGAAAGTAATTGATCTAAAATTGAATTGGAATCTAGGAGCGTACAAATTGTAGAACCTCCCTTCGTTGGTTTGTCACAAAATTGATAAAAGAATCTCTAAATTACTTGAAGAGAATTGAGGAATGCATCTTACACCTTCTAATAAGAATACTAGAACAAGTAACTAGAAGAATCACTCTTCTAGGCAATGTTTTAAATATCAATGATATCGGCCGATATATCCCATTATATATCTTGTATCCCACCCGTGCGATACGAAAATACACTGGTAGTGCCAATGTATCCCACATGGTTGATCCGATGAGCATTTTCAATTTTCGATCCCCTTTTTCTGTTGAATTATACTAAATCAGTGTCAAATGGTTACAAATCTATGGTTCTTTATATTTTGTATGAAAAATCATGGAGTTGG
>JAJHSJ010002199.1:0-40370 GCA_021015155.1 Magnolia officinalis | reverse complement strand
GTCCAATAGTAACCTTCTTAACACTCTCTTCAGTGGTCAATTTATTCTATTTTTGAGCTCATTGCACTGTTAACTTGACAAGCTTCCAAATGGGAATAGAATTGGCTAATTAGTTCCGTTCGATATCCCAAAAGCACGTTGGAATTCTTTGCTCATCATTTCGCAATTTGGATTTGTAATCTTTTTAACTCTCGCGGTCCAACGGAGATGCTCATAACTCCCACGTTAATGTCGGATTGGGTTGATTTTTTGTCATTTGAAAGCTACTTTAGTGTTCTTCCAGTCCTTAATGGAATTGTCGTATTTCGAGACAATTTGGGCATCGGTAAGAGGGATCGCAGTCTTCAGTCCTGAATTTTTTTCATCTCCAGGTCAAATAGTAACCTCATAACTCTCTCTTCAGTGGTCAATTTATTTTATTTTGAGCTCATTGACACTGTTAACTAGACAAGCTTCCAAATGGGAACAGATTGGCTAATTCTAGGACCGTTCGATAATCCCAAAACCACGTTGGAAACTCTTCGATCATCATTTCGCTATTCGGATTATTAATCTTTCCAATCACGCAATCCAATGGAGACGCTCAAACTCCCTCTTTTGATGTCGGATTGGATCGATTTTTGGTCATCTGAAAGGTACTTTAGTATTCTTCCAGACCTGAATGGAATCGTCGTATTTCAAGACCATATGGGCATGGTAAGTGAGATCGCAGTCTTCTGTCCCAAAATTTTCATTCATCTCCTGTGGTCCAATAGTTACTCTTCATAACTCTCTCTTAGTGGTCAATTTAGGACTATTTTGAGCTCATTAAACTATTAAACTTGACAAGCTTACAAATGGGGACCAAATTGGCTAATTCTGGGACCGTTCGATATCCCAAAAGCATATTGGAACTCTTCGATCATCATTTTACAATTTGGATTGTTAATCTTTCCAAATCGCCCGATCCAACAGAGACGCTCATAACTCCCTCGTTTGATGTCGGATTGGGTCAATTTTTTTGTCATCTGAAAGGTACTTTAGTGCTCTTCCATTCGTGAATGGAATCGTCATATTTCGAGATCATTTGGGCATCGGTAAGTGAGATCGCAGTCGTTAGTCCTAATTTTTCCTTCATCTCCTGGTCCAATAGTTACCTTCATAACTCTCTCTTTAGGTTGTCAAATTTAGACTATTTTGATCTCATTGAAGTATTAACTTGACAAGCTTCCAAATGGGATTCAAAATGGGCTAATTCTAGGACCGTTCGATATCCCAAAAGCATATTGGATATCTTCGATCGTCATTTTGCAATTGGGATTGTTAATCTTTCCAAATCGGCCCCGATCCAACAGAGACGCTCATAACTCCATCATTTGATGTCAGATTGGGTCATTGTTGATCAACTGAAAGGTAATTGAGATCGCAGTCGTCAGTCCTGAATTTTTTCTTCATCTCCTAGTCCAATATTAACCTTATAACTCTCTCTTCAGTGATCAATTTAGAATATTTTGAGCCCATTGCACTGTTAATTGCAGCATGAAAAGAATCCAGAATGGGGACCAGCTGGGGACCGTTCGACTTTCGATATCCCAAAAGCACGTTGGAGGTCTTTGATCATCATTTTGCAATTTGGATTGTTAATCTATCCAATTCGTCCATACAATGTAGACGCTCATAACTCCCTTGTTTGATGTCGGATTGGGTCAATTTTTGGTCATCTGTTAAGGTAACTAGTGCTCTTCCATTCCTGGAACGTCATATTTCGATACCATTTGTGCATCGTAATGGGATCGCAGTCGTCAGTCCTGAATTTTTCCTTCATCTCCGGGTCCAATAGTACCTTCATAACTCTCTCTTCTGTGGTCAAATTTAGAATATTATGAGCTCATTGCACTGTTAACTTGACAAGCTTCCAAATGGGACCAGAATTTGCTAATTCTAGGACTGTTCGATATCACAAAAAGCACGTTGGAACTCTTCGATCATCATTTTGCAATTCAGATTGTTAATCATTCTAAATCACGCGATCCAAGGAGATGCTCATAACTCCCTCTTTTAGTGTTGGATTGGGTCAATTTTTGGTCATCGGAAAGGTACTTAGTTTGTTCTTCCATTCCTGAATGAAATCGTCGTATTTCGAGTGCATTTGGGCATAGGTAAGTGAGATCCCAGTCGACGGTCCTGAATTTTCCTTCATCTCCTGGTCCAATATTAAGCTTCATAACTCCTCTTCAGTGATCAAATTTAGAATATTTGAGCTCATTGCATTGTTAATTGTCAAGTCCAAATGGGACCAGAATTGGCTAATTCTGGGACCATTGATTTCCAAAAAAGCACGTTGGAACTCTTTGATCATCATTTGCAATTTGGATTGGTAATCTATCCAAAATGCGCGATCCAATGGAGCCGCTCATAACTCCCTCGTTGATGTCGGATTGGGTCAATTTTTGGTCATCTGAAAGGTAGTTTAGTGCTTTCCATTCCTAAACGGAATCGTTGTATTTTGATACCATTTAGGCATCGGTTAAGTGGGATCGCAGTCATCAGTCCTGATTTTTCTTTCATCTCCAAGTCCAATAGTAACCTTCATAAACTCTCTCTTCACTGGTAATTCTATTTGGAGCTCATTGCACTATTAAACATGACAAGCTTCCAAATGGGACCAGAATTGGCTAATTCTAGTACCGTTCAATATCATAAAAGCAAGTTGGAAACTCTTCGATCATCATTTCGCAATATGGATTGTTAATCTTCTAAATTGCGCGATCCAACGGAGACGCTTATAACTCCCACATTTAATGTCAGATTGGGTTGATTTTTGGCCGTTTAAAGGTACTTTAGTGCTCTTTCATTCCTGAATGGAATCATCGTATTTCGAGACCATTTGCGCATCAGTAAGTGGGATCGCAGTCGTCAGTCTTGAATTTTTCCTTCATCTCCTAGTGTAATAGTTACCTTCATAATTCTCTCTACAGTGGTCAAATTTAGAATATTTTGAGCTCATTGCACTGTTAACTTGACAAGCTTCCAAAGGACCAGAATTGGCTAATTCTAGGACCGTTTGATATCACAAATGCACGTTGGAACTCTTCGATCATCATTTTTGCAATTCAGATTGTTAATGTTTCCAAATAGCGTGATCCAACGGAGATGCTCATAACTCCCTCTTTGGTCTTAGATTGGTTCAATTTTGGTCATCTGAAAGGTACTTTAGTGTTCTTCCATTCCTGAATGGAATCGTCGTATTTCGAGACCATTTGGGCATCGATAAGCCGGATCGCAATCTTCTGTCCTGAAATTTTCATTCATCTCTGGTCAATAGTTACCTTCACAACTCTCTCTTTAGTGGTCAAATTTAGACTATTTGAGCTCATTGAACTATTACCTTGACAAGTTTCCAAATGGGACCAAAATTGGCTAATTCTGGGACCATTCGATCCCCCAAAACATATTGGAACTCTTTGATCATCATTTTGCAATTTGGATTGTTAATCTTTCCAAATTGCACGATCAAAAGAGACGCTTTAACTCCCTCGTTTGATGTCGGATTGGGACATTTTTGGTCATCTGAAAGGTACTTTAGTGCTCTTCCATTCCTGAATGGAATCGTCGTATTTGAGACATTTGGGCATCGGTAAGTGAGATCGCAGTCGTCAGTCCTGAATTTTTCCTTCATCTCCAGGTCCAATATTAACCTTCATAACTCTCTCTTCAGTGATCAAATTTAGAATATTTTGAGCTCATTGCACTATTAATTGTCAAGCTTCCAAATGGGACCAGAATTGGCTAATTCTGGGACCGTTCGATGACCCAAAAGCATGTTGGAACTCTTTGATCATCATTTTGCAATTGGATGTTAATCTATCCAAATCATGCGATCCAATGGAGCCGCTCATAACTCCCTCGTTTGATGTTGGATTAGGTCGATTTTTGGTCATCTGAAAGGTACTTTAGTGCTCTTCCATTCCTGAATGGAATCATCGTATTTCGATACCATTTGGGCATCGGTAAGTGGGATCGCAGTCGTCATTCCTGAATTTTTCCTTCATCTCCTGGTCCAATAGTAACCTTCACAACTCTCTCTTCAGTGGTCAAATTTAGAATATTATGAGTTCATTGCACTGTTAACTTTTACAAGCTTCCAAATGGGACTAGAATTGGCTAATTCTAGGACCGTTCGATTTCCCAAAAGCACGTTATACCTTTTCGATCATCATTTTGCAATTTGGATTATTTATCTTTTCCAAATCACGCGATCCAACAGAGATGCTCATAACTCCCTCGTTTGGTGTCGGATTGGGTCAATTTTTGTAATCTGAAAGTTACTTTAGTGTTCTTTCCATTTCTGAATGGAATTGTCGTATTTGAGAACTTGGGCATCAGTAAGTGGGATCGCAGTCTTCAGTCCTAATTTTTCTTTCATCTCCTGGTCCAATAGTAACCTTCATAACTCTCTCTTCAGTGGTCAAATTTATTCTATTTTGAGCTCATTGCACTGTTAACTTGACAAGCTTCCAAATGGGAACAGAATTGGCTAATTCTAGTACCATTCGAATCCCAAAAGCACGTTGGAACTCTTCAATCATCATTTCATAATTTGGATTGTTAATCTTTCTAAATCACGCGATCCAACAGAGACGCTTATAACTCCCTCATTTAATGTCAGATTGGGTTGATTTTTGGTCGTTTGAAAGGCACTTTTGTGTTCTTCCATTCCTTAATGGAATCATCGTATTTTGAGATAATTTGGCATCGGTAAGTGGGATCGCAGTCTTCAGTCCTGAATTTTTCTTCATCTCATGGACAAATAGTAACCTTCATAACTCTCTCTTCAGTGGACAAATTTATTCTATTTTAAGCTCATTGCACTGTTAACTTGACAAGCTTCCAAATGGACCAAAATTGGATAATTCTCAGACCGTTCGATATCCCAAAAGCACGTTGGAACTCTTCGATCATCATTTCGCTATTCGGATTATTAATCTTTCCAAATTACACGATCCAACGGAGACACTCATAACTTACTCTTTTGATGTCAGATTGGGTCGATTTTTGGTCATCTGAAAGGTACGTTAGTGTTCTTCCATTCCTGAATGGAATCATCTTTTTTCAAGACCATATGGGCATCGGTAAGAGGGATCGCAATCTTCTGTCCTGAAATTTTCATTCATCTCCTGGTCCAATAGTTACCTTCATAACTCTCTCTTCAGTGGTCAAATTTAGACTATTTTGAACTCATTAAACTTTTAACTTGACAAGCTTCCAAATGGGGAGCAAAAATGGCTAATTCTGGGACCGTACAATATCCCAAAAGCATAGTGGAACTCTTCGATCATCATTTTTCAATTTGGATTGTTAATCTTTCCAAATCACCCGATCCAACAGAGACGCTCATAACTCCCTCGTTTGATGTCGGATTGGGTCAATTTTTGGTCATCTAAAAGGTACTTTAGTGCTCTTCCATTCCTGAATGGAATCGTCGTATTTCTAGACCATTGGGCATCGGTAAGTGAGATCGCAGTTGTTACTCCTGAATTTTTCCTTCATCTCCTGGTCCATAGTTACTTACCTACATAACTCTCTCTTCAGTGGTCAAATATAGACTATTTTGATCTCATTGAACTATTAACTTGACAAGCTTACAAATGGGACCAAATTTGGCTAATTCTGGGACCGTTCGATATCCCAAAAGCATATTGGAAATCTTCGATCGTCAGTTTACAATTTGGATGTTAATCTTTCCAAATCGCGCGATCCAATGAGATGCTCCTAACTCCCTCGCTTGATGTCGGATTGGGTCAATTTTTTATCATCTGAAAGGTACTTTAGTGCTCTTACATTCCTGAATGGAATTGTTGTATTTCGAGGCCATTTGGGCATCGGTAATTGAGATCGCAGTCGTCAGTCCTGAATTTTTCCTTCATCTCCTTGTCTAATAGTAACCTTCATAACTCTCTTCAGTGGTCAAATTTAGAATATTATGAGCTCATTGCACTGTTAACTTTCCAAGCTTCCAATAGGACCAGAATTGGCTAATTCTAGGACCGTTCGATATCACAAATGCACGTTGGAACTCTTCGATCATCATTTTGCAATTCAGATTGTTAATCTTTCTAATCGCGCTATCCAACGGAGATGCTCATAACTCCCTCTTTTGGTGTTGGATTGGGTCAATTTTTGGTCATCAAAAGGTACTTTAGTGTTCTTCCATTCCTGAATGGAATCATCGTATTTCGAGACCATTTGGGCATCGGTAAGTGAGATCGTAGTCGTTAGTCCTGAATTTTTCCTTCATCTCCTGGTCCAATATTAACCTTCATAACTCTCTCTTCAGAGATCAAATTTAGAATATTTTGAGCTCATTGCACTGTTAATTATCAAGCTTCAAATGGGACCAGAATTGGCTAATTTTGGGACCATTCGATATCCCAAAAGCACGTTGGAACTCTTTGATCATCATTTTACAATTTGGATTGATAATCTATCCAAATCATGCGATCCAATGGAGCCGCTCATAACTCCCTCGTTTAATGTCGGATTGGGTCGATTTTTGATCATCTGAAAGGTAGTTTAGTGCTCTTCCATTCCTAATGGAATCGTTGTATTTAGATACCATTTTGGCATCGGTAAGTGGGATCGCAGTCTTCTGTCCTGAATTTTCCTTCATCTCCTGGTCCAATAGTAACCTTCATAACTTTCTTCAGTGGTTAAATTAGAATATTATGAGTTCATTGCACTGTTAACTTTACAAGCTTCCAAATGGGGCCAGAATTGGCTAATTCTAGGACCGTTCGATTTCGCAAAAGCACGTTGTACCTCTTGATCATCATTTTGCTATTTGGATTGTTTATCTTTCCAAATCGCACGATCCAACGGAGATGCTCATAACTCCCTCGTTTGATGTCAGATTGGGTCAATTTTTGGTCATCTGAAAGTTACTTTAGTGTTCTTCCATTTCTGAATGGAATTGTCGTATTTTGAGAACATTTGGGCATCAGTAAGTGGGATCGCAGTCTTCAGTCCTGAATTTTTCTTTCATCTCCTGGTCCTAAAGTAACCTTCATAACTCTCTCTTCAGTGGTCAAATTTATTCTATTTTGAACTCATTGCACTGTTAACTTGACAAGCTTCCAAATGGGAACAGACTTGGCTAATTCTAGTATCGTTCGATATCCCAAAGCACGTTGGAACTCTTCAATCATCATTTCACAATTTGGATTGTTAATCTTTCTAAATCGCGCAATCTAACGTAGACGCTCATAACTCCCTCATTTAATGTCGGATTGGGGTGATTTTTGGTCGTTTGAAAGGTACTTTAGTGTTCTTACATTCCTTAATGGAATTATCGTTTTTGAGACAATTTGGGCATCGGTAAGTGGGATTGCAGTCTTCAGTCCTGAATTTTTCTTCATCTCCTGCTCAAATAGTAGCCTTCATAACTCTCTCTTCAGTGGTCAAATTTAGTCTATTTTGAGCTCATTGCACTGTTAACTTGACAAGCTTCCAAATGGGACCAGAATTGGCTAATTCTCGAACCGTTCGATATCCCTAAAGCACGTTGGAACTCTTCGATCATCATTTCACTATTCGGATTATTAATCTTTCCAATTGCACGATCCAATGGAGACACTCATAACTCCCTCTTTTGATGTTGGATTGGGTCGATTTTTGGTCATCTGAAAGGTACTTTAGTGTTCTTCCATTCCTGAATAGAATCGTTGTATTTCGAGACCATATGGGCATCGGTAGGTAGGTGGGATCGCAGTCTTCGGTCCTGAAATTTTCATTCATCTCTGGTCTAATAGTTACCTTCATAACTCTCTCTTCAGTGGTCAAATTTAGACTATTTTGAGCTCATTAAACTTTTAACTTGACAAGCTTCCAAATGGGGACCAAAATTGGCTAATTTGGGGACCGTACGATATCCCAAAACAATATTGGAACTCTTCAATCATCATTTTTCAATTTGGGTGTTAATCATTCCAAATCGCCCGATCCAACAGTGACGCTCATAACTCCCTCGTTTGATGTCGGATTGGGTCATTTTTGGTCATCTGAAAGGTACTTTAGTGCTCTTCCATTCCTGAATGGAATCGTCATATTTCGAGACTATTTGGGCATCAGTAAGTGTGATCGCCGTCGTTAGTCCTGAATTTTTCCTTCATCTCCTTGTCCAATAGTTACCTACCTAACTCTCTCTTCAGTGGTCAAAATATAGACTATTTTGATCTCATTGAACTATTAACTTGCCAAGCTTCCAAATGGGACCAAATTTGGCTAATTCTGGGACCGTTCGATACCCCAAAAGCATAGTGGAAATCTTCGATCATCATTTTGCAATTTGGATTGTTAATCTTTCCAAATTGCGCGATCCAACAGAGACGCTCATAACTCCCTGATTTGATGTCGGATTGGGTCAATTTTTGATCATCTGAAAGGTACTTTAGTGCTCTTCTATTCCTGAAAGGAATCATTGTATTTTGAGACCATTTGGGCATCGGTAATTGAGATCGCAGTCATCAGTCCTGAATTTTTCCTTCATCTCCATGTCCAATATTAATCTTCATAACTCTCTCTTCAATGATCAATTAGAATATTTTGAGCTCATTGCACTGTTAATTGTCAAGCTTCCAAATGGGACCAGAATTGGCTAATTCTGGGACCGTTCGATATCCCAAAATCACATTGGAAGTCTTTGATCATTTTTTCCAATTTGGAATGTTAATCTATCCTATTCGCGCGATCCAATGGAGATGCTCATAACTCCCTCGTTTGATGTTGGATTGGGTCAATTTTTGGTCATCTGAAAGGTACAATAGTGCCCTTCCATTCCTGAATGGAATCGTCATATTTCGATGCCATTTGTGCATTGATAAGTAGGATCGCATTCCTCTATCCTGAATTTTTCCTTCATCTCCTGGTCCAATAGTAACCTTCATAACTCTCTCTTCAGTGGTCAAATTTAGAATATTATGACCTCATTGCACTGTAACTTGACAAGCTTCTAAATGGGACTAGAATTGGCTAATTCTAGGACCGTTCGATATCACAAAAGCACGTTGGAACTCTTCGATCAACATTTTACAATTCAGATTGTTAATCTTTCCAAATCGCCCGATCCAACGGAGATGATCGTAACTCCCTCTTTTGGTGTTGGATTGGGTCAATTTTTGGTCATCTGAAAGGTACTTTAGTGTTCTTCCATTCCTGAATGGAATCGTTATATTTCGAGACATTTTGCGCATCGGTAAGTGGGATCGCAATCTTCTGTCCTAAAATTTTCATTCATCTCCTAGTCCAATAGTTGCCTTCATAACTCTCTCTTCAGTGGTCAATTTAGGCTATTTTGAGCTCATTGAACTATTAACTTGACAAGCTTCCAAATGGGATCAAAATTTGCTAATTATGGGACCGTTCGATATCCAAATAGGATATTGGAAATTTTCGATCATCATTTTTCAATTTGGGTTGTTAATCTTCCCATATCGTGCGATCCAACAGAGACGCTCATAAATCATCCGTTTGATGTTGGATTGGGTCAATTTTAGGTCATCTGAAAGGTACTTTAGTGGTCTTCCATTTCTGAATGGAATCGTCATATTTCAAGACCATTTGGGCATCGGTAAGGGGATCGCAGTTGTCAGTCCTGAATTTTTCCGTCATCTCCTGGTCCAATAGTAACCTTCATAACGCTCTCTTAAGTGGTCAAATTTATTCTATTTTAAGCTCATTGCACTGTTAACTTGACAAGCTTCCAAATGGGACCAGAATTAGCTAATTCAAGTACCGTTCGATATCCCAAAAGCACGTTGGAACTCTTCGATCATCATTTCGCAATTTGGATTGTTATCTTTCCAAATCGCACTATCCAACGGAGACGCTCATAACTCCCTCATTTAATATTGGATTGGGTTGATTTTTGGTCGTTTGAAACATACTTTAGTGCTCTTTCATTCATGAATGGAATCATCATATTTCAAGACCATTTTTTGCATCAGTAAGTGGGATCGCAGTCGCAGTCGTCAGTCCTGAATCATCATATTTCGAGACCATTTTTTGCATCGATAATTGTCAAGCTTCCAAATGAGACTAGAATTGGCTAATTTTGGGACCGTTCGATATCCCAAAAGCACGTTGGAAGTCTTTGATCATTATTTTGCAATTTGGAATGTTAATTTATCCTATTCACGCGATCCAATGGAGATGCTCATAACTCCCTCGTTTGATGTAGGATTGGGTCAATTTTTGGTCATCTGAAAGGTACATAGTGCTTTCCATTCCTGAATGGAATCGTCATATTTCGATACCTTTGTGCATTAATAAGTGGGATCGCAGTTGTTAGTCCTGAATTTTTCCTTCATCTTCCAGTCCAATAGTTACCTTCATAACTCTCTCTTCAGTGGTCAAATTAGAATATCTGAGCTCATTGCCACATTACTTGACTAGCTTCCAAATGGGACCAGAATTGGCTAATTCTAGGACCGTTCGATATCACAAAAGCACGTTGGGAACTCTTGATCTCATTTTGCAATTTGGCTTATTAATCCTTCAAATCGCGCGATCCAACAGAGACGCTCATAACTCCCTCTTTGATTGTCGGATTGGGTCAATTTTTGGTCATCTGAAAGGTAGTTTAGTGATCTTCCATTCCTGAATGGAATCGTCGTATTTCAAGACCATTTAGTCATCGGTAAGTGGGATCGCAGTCTTCTATCCTGAAATTTTCATTCATCTACTAGTCCAAAGTACCTTCATAACTCTCTCTTCAGTGGTCAATTTATTACTATTTTGAGATAATTGATTATTATAACTTGACAAAGCTTTCAAATGGACCAAAATTGGCTAATTTTGGGATCGTTCAATATCCCAAAAGCATATTCAAACTCTTCGATCATCATTTTACAATTTGGATTGTTAATCTTTTGAAAATCGCGCGATCCAACAGAGACGTACATAACTCCCTCGTTAGATGTCGGATTGGGTCAATTTTAGGTCATCTGAAAGGTACTTTAGTGCTCTTCAATTCTAAATGGAATCGTTGTATTTCGAGACCATTTGGGCATCGGTAGGTGGGGATCGCAGTCATCAGTCCTAAATTTTTTCTTCATCTCCTTATCCAATATTAACCTTCATAACTCTCTCTTCAGTGATCAAATTTAGAATATTTTGAGCTCATTGCACTGTTAATTGTCAAGCTTCCAAATGGGACCAGAATTGGCTAATTCTGGAACTATTCGATATCACAAAGCACGTGGGGATCTTCGATCATCATTTTTGCAATTCGAATTGTTAATCTTTCCAAATCGCGCAATCCAACGGAGATGCTCATAACTCCTTCTTTTGGTGTTGGATGGGGTCAATTTTTGGTCATCTGAAAGGTACTTTAGTGTTTTCCATTCCTGAATGGAATCGTCGTATTTCAAGACCATTTGTGCATCGGTAAGTGAGATCGCAGGCGTCTGTTTCGACAAGAAACAAAAGTATTTGATTGGGGATATCTATTCAAACATAACAATGAAATAGTTACAGGAACAACCATCACACTTTATTGATTCTGAATTCATTTACATCCTTAGGTATCCCTTGATTCTGAGATAGTTTACAAAGAATTCATTGCAAGTTAGTTAAATATAAATTTCGACAGCACAACAGCGCTGATCTCGATCATCTCCTATGACTTGGGAGGAATAGACAAATAGACCAATAGTCTTCAAGAGGACGGAAATTTCGGCAGGCATCAAACAACGCTATTTCAGTCATCTCCTGAAACTTAGGAGGAATACGCCTTTTCGTCGATGATTCTTCCTTTTCTCCTGAACAAGAAGAACTTGAAGACTTGAAGACTCTAGCCATTCTAGCAGCATAACAGCCCATTGCTGTTATAGACTGTCCAGCAGTCGGTTTGCGTGGTCCGCGCAAACTATACACTTTGCGCGGTTCGCGCAAACTACAGGAGCCCAATGCTCCTTTGCGCGGGTCTGCGCAAACTATATGAGCCCAATGCTCCTTTGCACCTTCTGTCTTCTTCTTCGTCTTCTTCCACTCTGAAATCTTCTAACCCCTTTAAGAGAAAGAACGGGGTTTTGATAGACATTTTTACTGGTGTAAACTCTGTTCTGGTCGATGTGGGATAAAAATAACATCTAACCATTTTTATACCTCCGTTAAAACACTTTGCGCGGACCCGCGCAAACGACATGCTTTGCACGGTCCAGCGTACCTATCATTCCCGCGCAATCTGTCTTCACTGATCAACCCGCGCAACCCATTTACTTTGCGCGGTCCTGCGCAATCAATTCACTTTGCGCGAACCCGCGCAAAGTCATCTTCAAAATGATTTCTTTGATCTTCAAACTGATTTTCTTGATCTTTCTTTTCTTCACTTCTTTGCTTATTTATGCCTCAACAGATGCCCCCTTGATCCGTTCTTTGTTTTTCAGAAAATCAAAGAAAAAGGATCAAACATTCATTTTCTTGGGTTTGCGCGACCCCGCGCAAAGCTCGGTCGAGTACCGTGCTCAGCCACGAATCCTATAAATAGTCCAACAACTTAGTCATTTGCACAAACCCTTTTGCTCTGGCGAAACTCTGCTTTGGCGATTTTCTCCCGCGCAAACCTTTTACTTTGCGCGAACCCACGCAAACCCATTTCACTTTGCACGAAGTCCTTTGAACTTGGAGATTTTCCGCGCAAAACCTTTACTTTGCGCGGACCCGCGCAAAGTACTTCGTACTTAGCCAATTTCTTTTGAACTATTTCTAACACTTAGCCATTTTCTTCTTTCTTCCTTTCTTACTCTTCATTTTCTTCCTTTCTTTGACTTATTTTCATGGCTTGTTTATAGAACAAACAGCTCGCCCTCCTTCCGATCAACCTTCTTCTGATCAACCTCCTGCGAACAAGAACCTCCGGACCAAAGACAACGACCCCTCCCTCTCTCTACACTTATTTGAAAGCCGACCGCTTTTTCCATTCAACACAATCTTTCACTTTTGATCTCCGACCCATCAAATCTCTTCCATCCCCCATCATGATCCATATCTTTAGGAAATATCAAATGTCCGCCGAAGCACGGCAGAGAGTACGATTGGGACGAGTGGTTAAAGAACCGGCTCACATTCGTACTGATAGTGAAAGACCCCCTCTTCGTGAAGACACTCCTCCGCTTCTCGCTCAAAGAAACTCGCCGCAATAAGGCAAAAGAATTTGCAGAGATGATCAAGGAACACAAGAAGAAGAGACTTCAAAATTCATGGGATTCAGTACGGGTTGTTGAAGGCGTCATGAAGTTTGACAACCCTCATGCAGAAGGCATGACAATAATTCCCATTAATGTCTATCGCCATCAGTCCATGCTTGACTGTGAACCCAAGGATTGCGTTCATGGCGAAAGGTTGATGTATACTGAATCATGGGCCACCAGAGAACCCAGGATCCTTGAAGGAGTCATTCAACGCAGAAGCCGCGACAAAGGATAGGAGAAATTCATCCCATGATCTTCTTAACTCCTTTCCATAGCCCTCACGACCTCTTTCCTTCACATTTTTATGAGACAGTCCGGCAACGTTTCCGAGATCGGGAACCACTCTGGGGACAAGCAGAATTTCGCATCAGAGGCCTATTAACTGCTCGACGCTATTACTCTGATTGGGCGGAAGCTATTTTACTGAAGCATACGAGCACACTTGCAAAAGTCGGTCTTTATGATGCTATAGAAGTGACTTCTAAATACTTCTGTAGGGAACCTACTGTACTGAAAGGTTTCCTTGAGTATGGTCGCCCACAACCAACTCCTTCCACTTGCCCTATGGTGAATGAGCATAACACTTTGGGATCTTCACCGCATAGCCGGTCTCCCAATAACAGGTAAATTCTACGATGAATTTATTCCAACCAATAGGGAACTGGCCTTTGTATCCTCTCCTTATCGCAAACCTTCGATCTCTGAAACCACTATCGAACTGTTCAAGGAGATGAGTAAATTTTCCGGTTTTCACAAGATCCCCCCTTTGCAGTGGCTGACACATTTTTTCAGAGGCCTCAGGTATTTATCCGTCTGATAATCAACTTTCTCCTTATAGTGGCGATTTCTGTATATTCACCCTCTCTCTTAATTTTTTTTTTTGAAGATTTCATGACTGTCACTCCAAGGAACTGACAAAGCTTCGAGACGCAATGAAGGGAAGACCGGAATATAGCTCCTTCGGAGAACTTGCAGCTTTCTTAGCCTATTGGCTAAGTTTGGTCGAATTGCCTAGTTCTAAATGGGCAGATGTTGTTCATCCCACTGTCTCACTGTAGCTGGCGCTTTGGCGGAAGGCCACAAATACTCCATTGCCCCCCAGTATTATGCTCTATTTATAGGGCCCTTAGAGAGGTAGTTACCCACGTGAAAGATCCTATTCTTGGAGCCTCGTCTGCACATACTTCTTGGCATTACATCACAGGATGGCTAGGGGTCTATTTTCCTTGGACTTTTGAGGCTCCAGAGCAAGCATATACTCATCCTTCTCACCTTCCACTCTGGTTCTTTCAGCAAAGAGCGATGGCAAAAAAGAGCGTATGAGTGGTTGCCAATAAAATTCGAGATGATGACCAGATAAACTTCTTTCAGTTCCGCCTTTATCGCCACACTGAAGATACAGATATGGTGGACTAAGAAACGCTTACTACAGCAGAGAGAGCTTTCTTCTTTTCTATTCACTCATGCAGTTTACCTCTTCGAGAAGGAACATAATTTGGAGAGAACCTTACTACCCCAGTCGCTTTGCTCATCAATTTGGTTATGATCAAACTGTGCCTCAAGACTGCGGGCTGGTTACTAGAAAAATGCGCTGTTGTTATGGAACTGGTCCTCTTAACTGGGCCATGATATGGAAACAACTGTTGAATGGCTGCGTTGGATCTCTTTTCATAATTCCAGGCTGTGCTCGCATAGTCCGTACATCATATAGCTGGATGCGATGTGGGATCACCAATCATACTTGGTCACTAAATGGTTGCCAGTGGATTCTTCTATCTTTCTTCATCCGCCCAGGCTAAAGGGCAAAAATTTAGAGAGCGGAATCGGCTATGTTCCAGAAAAGAGCCATGCTTCCCATCCGGGGAAATTTGTAGAAAGATATCATTGGAAGACCCCATCCGTGAAATCAAGCCTATCAACACCTTGGATGGCTGGTTTGCTCACGGAGTTCTGAGAGAATTTGAGAAATCTCGTCGGGATTTTTCAAACCAAGCGCAGACGATGCTGAAGGTACATCTTCTCCAATTCCTGTAGAGACTGCAGCGGTTCAAGAAGGACCAGCTATTGGTACTTCCATATCTCCTCCACAACTCCTTGGTCCTAGTCCATCTTCCCTAATGACTATATTAAAAACGCGTTTGCAAACATCATCCCCTATTCTTCCAGAAAGGACCGCCAAGCATCCGCTTCCCCTACAGTCCAAGAGCCTGTACCGGAGAGCAGCCAACCCGTTTCTTACAAAGGGAAGCAAGTTGTCATTGAAGAAGCTGATGAAGAAATTTTGGAAGATGAGAGTTCAGCTTCATCATCAGATACTACTGAATCTTCACAATATAAAGACGGCGAGGATAGCGACAGTTGTGAAGATAAAGATGATGACTTTGAAGAAGGCGAAGTTGACATTGACGGGAGATGAGGAAACAGCTGCGAAAGAAGTGAGATGGAATCTTCCCCTGCAACCGTTAAGACTCTTCCTGGTGTAAATGTTCCTGCTAAATCTCCTGCAGCTGAGGAAAATGAGGAGGAACTTTTAGATTATGGCGATATGGGTATTCACCAGGTAAAGGAGATTTAACTTTCATATAGATATATTATCTATATTTTAACAACTATTATTTATTTAGAATTATTATGTCTCCCTTTTTTAGGTGCCCATGTTGCAGAAATAGGTGCTATCTCTTCAGTGAACCCTCTCGTGGTAACTTCACCAAGAGCACCTGTAGTTCCATTGGTAGTACAGAGAGTAGTGGCTCGTGAAATCATATTTCCAATAGAAACTACAGACTTGCCAACTCGGCTACCAAAGATTCAAGCACGGAAGCTAGAGCACCATCTCTTGCTGATATGGTGGAACGTGGTCTTCCATGACTCAGAGAGCTTCTCCTTCTGTTAGTCGCATTCCTGTAACAGGTACACATATATGCACTGATTATTTTACTCAAGACTACATATTTCATAATAATATTTTGAATATTCTTCTTCTTTTGCTATAGGAACTCCTTCTTGCAGTGGTGCGGCCAGTTCTGATTCTGTGGCCACTACTTTAAATTGTCGTCTTTTGCGAAGATTCCTATTCATAAAATGCTTATGGTGAAACATTCCTTGTTAGCAATAGCCCATATCTTCAGAAATCCTGATCAGTGGTTGGATTTGGATGTTGCTATAGAGATTCTGGAGAGCTCTGCCAAGATGGCTAGAATCAACATATCTCCTTTGCGTGATTCACTCCTCAAATTTCGTGATTCAGTAATTTCTTTGGCGTCAGCAGAAAATGTTACAATTGCTTCTGAAATTTCAGAGTACAGGAAGCAGCTGGCTTTATCTCAAGAAAAAGCCTTTCTGACGGCTTCATCAATTTCTAAACTTGAACAAGAGCATATGATTCTTCAGGATCAACTAAAGACTTATATTGATGAAAGAGCGATTATCCAAGATCGTATTGCAATTCTGAAGGAAGAAATCTCTCAACTGGAGAGAAAGAATCATGAGCAAGCCTTAGTCATTCAAGATGTTGAAGAGAAGATACGGGCCAATGCTCAATCCATTGATATTGAAAAATCCGCACAACTTCAAGGAAAAGAAATGATTGCATCTTTGGAGGATAAACTTGCTGGCGTTCCTGATCAAGCAAAGCTTATTCTTGAAGAAAAATCCAAACATGATGCAGCTCGGACACAATTGAAAGAAGATTTGCGCAGATAATGGAAGTAGTGGGGATTACAGAAGATCTTTAAACATGTAATCTTTGTTTTCATGTTCCTTGGACATAATTTATTTGGCTTCACATATGTTTTTATGATAGCATTTTGAGATGTTTATAATGGCATTTTTCACATTGCATGCTGATGACATTTGTGCTAATATTATCAGATTATATTTATATTTATATAATAATTTCCTTACATCCTTTATGATTTTCAAACCTTTATGCTCTGTTAGTGCTGGATTCTCTATGTGAGTATTTAAATTGGCGGTACTAAGTTTCAATTTAATTAGCCACACACAGTTTAAGCTCATGAGTAGTGGAGCGTGCGCACACACACAGTTTAAGCTCATGAGTAGTGGAGCATTTATGGGTCTTATGTGATGGCCGCTGTAACTCTCTAGAGTTCACTTTTGGGCTTTTCACTACCTTGAGCTCACGGCCAAGGTCCATCAGAGGGGCCCATTGACGCTACCGGGCGGTGAGCTATTGGTTTTACGCACAGGGTTGGCCACGGTAACTCTCTAGAGTTCGCAGGGCTCGCAAGGCTACCTTTGGGCACCAAATCTAGGGTCGCCAGTCCATCAATGAGTAGGTTGAAGCCCTTCCTCACGAGTTACTACTGAAATCAAACCCTAGATCTGGAGGGTCTTACGCACGGTTGGCATAAAGCTCGCACTGCGGCCCCTGTTTTCTTTGTCTGCAAGGTCGAGCCCATTCACGGGAGGGCATTTTCATCCGTTCCCCGTGGCGCTGCCGGAAGCTATACAGACGACATGGGAGTTACGGTGACTAGTCTTCGCGGATTTATAGCCTTTAGGCTTTTAATCCTTGACTCGTCAGCTGCCCGCATGAGTGCGCACGATGGTCTTCGCGAGCTTTTTAGGCCCACTGACTCCTCGCCGCTGCCCGAATGGCGATCTTCATAGGTCTTACGTATAGTTGGCCGGCTCTTTTAGAGCTTGATCCTTTGAGAGCTTTTTTTTTTTTTTTTAGAGCTTGATCTTTTTGATTTGGCTCAATTTGGCTCTTTTAGGATTTGGCTTGGCTATATTGCCTCTTTAACTGATATTGATATATCCTTGCTTTTGATAGTATCTTCAAGAAGATCCGTGCCTTGTAAGGCAATAATATTTATGATCGTCATTGCCAGTATAGTAGATATTTCCGAAATATCTTCAAGAAGACCCGTGCCTTGTAAGGCAAAAGGCAATAATATTTATCTTGTCAATATCTTCAAGAGAATCTTCAAGATGATATTGACTTTGTCAAACCTTTTTGGTGATGATGACGATCATATATACTTTTTTTTTTTTAAATGCTTGCTAACATAGTTGATATGCTCATGAACTTCTTCTTCATAGCCTCTTTTATTGACATATAGACATGATCTTATTCATTCTTGCCCCTTTTGATGCAGAATCATTATGCCAATAATATTCTGGGTCAAAATTAGCGTGTCTATCTTCAAGGGTAGTATCTTTTGATGAAGCGGGCGTTGACAGGTATACTGACACTCTGTCCCTCTTGACTTGCAATTCTATATGCCCCATTGGAGTATACTTCTTTTACTACATATGGACCGTCCCATTTAGGCTCGAACTTGCCCCTTGTCCGGCGAGTGATCACTATAGGTCTTTTCAACATTAGCACCAAATCCCCCTTTTTGAAAGAGCGATATTTAACCTGTTTATCAAAGGCAGACGATATCCTAGCCTGATATGACTGCAACTGTTGCTGAGCCTCAAGACGTTTTTCATCGAGCAGATCCAATTCTTTCAGTCTTATTTTTGCATTTTCATCATCCGTTATAGACTGATGCACTGCTATTCTGAGCGATGCCAGTTGTATTTCAATTGGGATAACTGCCTCCATACCATAGATTAATGAATACGGTGTCACCCCTGTTGCTGTACGATGAGTAGTCCTGTAGGCCCATAATGCTTCTTGTAACTTTTCATCCCAATCGCGCTTATTGCCCTTCACCATCTTTTCATTATTTAATAATCGTTTATTAAACGCCTCTGCTAATCCATTGGTCGGAGGATAGTGAGGTGTTGAAAACGAATGTTGGATGCTGAATTTCTGAACAATTTTTCCATGCCTCTATTTTTAAAAGGCGTACCATTATCAGTGACGATCTTTTCAGAATATCATGACGGTATATTATATCATGCCGGATGAAATTGACCACATCTTTCTCTTTAACACTACGCAAGTGTAACGCCCTGAAAATCGAGGGTCGAGCATAAACTCAACTCCCGAGTTCCAAAACATCACTTATGCAACAAAATGAATGATGATTGAATGTTGACTGTATTCGTGCATTGAACATGAGTGAGATTAAGCCAAAACAGCATATCATACTCCAGAGACAGTTAATTTGCAAGCGGAAGACTGTGATAGATAGATAAAATATATAACCTATGATGAGTCTCCAGAGTGTGATAACATTACCAGGTTAAATAAATACAAGTGCAGTTCTAAAATGTACCAAATGTGAGGAAGTGTAATGCTCCTATCCCATGTACCATAGCCCCGTCAATACAATATCAGGTCTTCATTGACCTGCCAGAGAGATACAGATAGGAGAATTCCTCCTATCATCATAGAAGTAGTCCGGCTCTGCTTCACAAGCATCGCCACCACCTGAAACTCAACAAATCTGGTTGGTGTGTACAACACCGTCCCGTAACGTGGGAGTGAGTGATCAACTCAGTGGAACATAAAGCATAGGTTAACATGTTATCAATTCAATCAAGCAGTAATGATAAAGCAGTACAAATCAAACAATTCTAACTACTCTTATTAAATGCAAGAATGAAATGACATGATGCTGTATGCCCTTGCCAAACCACCCTCAAGCGACATCATCTTACGTTCGCGAATGCTTACTCCCTCAGTGCGCCACATCTACAAAGCACATGCGGTGCGATGATGCTCATGATTACCAAGTTTTATTAGTCCATTTCAACCAGCAGTATTGGGAAACTAAGGTACCTCCCTTGTATCATTCCCAAACATGATCCATTCTAGGGTCGTCAATCCTAGTTAATCTCATACGATATTATGGTTTGAGAAACGTAGTGAAGGCATCACAAAGGGCTCGTCACCCGTCAGCGCGGATACAGATCTCACCGTATGCGGCTCAATTGCTGGCCGTCAGCTCAAGTACAGGTCTCACCGTACTCGGCTCAATCACTAGCCGTCAGCTCGAGTACAGGTCTCACCGTACTCGGCTCAACTCATACTTTAGTTGCTGTGAAAGACTCGTCGCCAATCACAGACACTTGGAGTATACTCGACGATACTACGGAGGACTCGTCGCCCGTCAGCACGAGCACAGGTCTCACCGTACTCGGCTCTCGCCGTAAGTATCGACAGCTCGAATACAGTGTCCCATACCACCGTATTCGGCTCACGAGGTTTGGTTGCGCAATGGTCACTACGGGGAGGCACATGGCCCCAGCGTAGGCCGACAGCTCGACCACGGTGTCCCATACCACCATGCCCGGCTCATGCGTCTTAGCGGATCGAGGTACCATGGTTAAAAGGGGTTTCACTGGTAAGTTTGGTACCCTAGGTTCAAGCAGTAGCGTCCAAACAGGGTGAACATGCATAAGGCAGATCGGGTTACTTGACGAGCTCGACTAGCACGATCGCCCGTTGAGCTGCACGACATGAAGTGCATAAACAACTTCGTGTGGCCTAGCCACTGCCGACAGGCAACGCACGACTCGAGTTCGTCGAACACATCCCACGTGGCAAATGAATCTCAGCCACGAGTTCAATCCCGTTACCGATTGCCTGGGCCATAATCATAGCCCCAAACACAATCATTGCAGATAGACAAAGCAGTAATGGATCAAGATTCAACTCATACAGTCAAGGTCTGGTATTATCCGTTTAGGGCTGCCAGGGCTGTTGCACGCACTCGTTGCTCCGCTCCCCCATCACCCATGACGGATCATACAACGTAAATATAAATTTAAACATATGCATTACATAGTTAAAATCATAAAGCAGTTGAGCATGTTATGAATCACAACACAAGCATGAGTTTGTACATGTTCAATTCCTAATCACACAACTATCAAAGGAGATCATACACATAGTTAAAAGAGGTTGAGAATCATATCTCAACACCCTTATACTTTACAATTTGCTAACTACTACTCATTCAGACATTTCAAGAAACACTTAAACAAACATACATCAACATACACGACATATGTCGATCACATAGGCATTAGGCCAAATCCTTTCACTAGGGAGTTGCCCCAATCATAACACGCGTACACCCACGACGGATAGTCATGGCAAGCAGGAATCCAAGTTCCATATTCATTCAGTCATTTCCACAAACACTTGGGCCACACATTTTAGCATATATAGTGTATATTGGCCGTGGCGTGACTTAGGGCAAATCCTTTCGTCAAAGGGGGTATCGCCAATACATCAATCATGAATCCATGACAATTAGTCATGGCGAGCACGAATGAGAATTCTATACTCATTCAGCCATTTCACAAACACTTAGAATACACTATTACAACATACATGGTGTATGTTAGTAAAACATGTATTAGGGCTATCCTTTAGCCAAACGAGTATTTATCCATGTATACCATAATCATACTACAAATAATCATGACAATTACATTTCCAAACTTACACATATACGGTATTTCTAGAATACACAATTTCAACATACGTAGCATTTACAAGTGAACATGTATTACGGCGATTCCTTTCGCCAAACTAGTATTTTATCCATATATAGTATAATCATACATTAAATAAACATGTCAAACATTTCTCCAAAAAAAATACGTATACGGTATTTCTACGTATACCTAGAGTATGTGAAATTCCATATTCTACAACGTTAATCGAAACAGGAAACGGAAAGCACTTTGTACATGTGCAATTGCATGCAGATCATGAATCTATCATTATCTGACATTGAAAGTGTTGAAAACCCTAACCTATACACCTAAAGTCCGCACCTTTTGTCGTAGAATCGTAACGGAGTTGATAGGTTTGCTAAGCTTCCGTATTCGGCAGTTTGGCAACCTAGAGAACGAAATAGGTTAGCTATTTCACAACTTACAACAGTCTAAACCCCAAAACAGATTAGGGTTAGGGTTTCTTACCTAGAAACGACGCTGGAAACGCCGGGAAAAGCGTCAAGAAAGGGATGGTGAGGCCCGTGTGGTGGCAGGGAACGACGGCAGGGAGATTCTCCCACTTCTCCCTCACTTTCTCTCTCTTTTCCCTCTCTCAAATCCCAAATTCGTATGGCTGCCATGAGAGAGGGTTTAAGGTCCTTATATAGTCTCAAAACTCACCGAAATAGACTCCTGTTCAAGGGTTACTGCTAATATAGGTAATTCGTCACTTTTCCAGCTCAAAAGAGAGGTTCTGGTGGCCCTCCTTGAGCCAAACGTCAGACTTAAGCTCACCACACATGGATCTATGTGGGATTACGTTTTCGACTCGATCGGATTCCCAGATCGCACGTGGCGGACCACTTTCAGTTCAACGGTCAGTGGGCCACGATCCGAAATTCCAAGTACATGTAAATGTTCCTGAAATTTTTCCTGATCCGAGGGTGTAATTGTCTGATTCTGACGGTCTGGTTGCTTAATACTGATGCGCAAGCGAATGGTGCCAGATCACTATTCCTGATATTTATTTTGGAATGGGAATAGTGTTTTTCACACACCCTCGCTCCGGATCGAAACGAATGGCCGTGGGACATCGGCTGGACCTGATTTTTGAGATGATTGTCAAGCCCAGTGAGGCGGTCCTAGTTCCTTAACTTCGTGTTAATCGGACTTCCGATGTGCGATCTAGACCTAATACGAAGTTTCGTTTCATTCCCGAGAGCAGCCGGGAAAGAGTTTGGTTCTAAACTTTAGGGTAACCTAGAGTCACTTGATTTTGCAAGTTTTGGGTCTTGCAGATCGTATTTAAAGCGATCCCAACGGATTTCATGGCTAATCGAGTTTTGCACTTAGTTAACTTTGTTAAATTTCTAAAGGATTTAATCCTAATTGTTTTCTGGTTGAGATGGTACTTAGGCCTTTGTAGTTTGTATATAAAGTGATCCAAGTTTTACTACTTAGCTAGTTTAAGTTAGTGTCTAGGGCGAAAGTGCTTTGAAAAATTGAAAGCATAAGGTAGTGAAGGGTGGGATTTGTGAAGGAAATGGGTTTCAGAAGCGATTTTAGACTGTGGGATTCAGTTTTGACAATTAATAAGGTGTTAGGATCAACCCATTGCCTAGGACGTCTAATCCCAGGTTGGCAAAAATCCGGGATGTTACAATCTACCCCCCTTAAAACAAAATTTCATCCCCGAAATTGGCTAAGGGTAATAAGGGAAGATTTCTATTATTTCATTTGCCTAGACTTATTGATTCCAAGTTTCTACGCGTGGTAGGGTATATACCAGCTGGTTCATTTTAGTCTACCCCCCTTAAAACTTAATTCTTATCCATTTCTCATACCCTGATGGTTTGCTACCATTTATTTCTTTAACCTATTTGGAGGCTTGACGATAATTCCTACAATTTAGAGTAAGATAGTTGTTTTCATTGTTTGACCACACGGAGAGACGATAATAGTGGGTCGATCCCGATACATCGATCATCTACCTGACCAGGGTAGAAGGCTCATCGTATCCCTTCCCAGTCCTGGTAGATCCTGGTCTTCTGCTCGGTCAAGCAGGGAGTCCGCTGGTAGTCACCCAGGATTGAGAATTGGGTCAAGCCGCGAATGTTTGAAGTTGTATATTTCAGTAACTCTGTAGTCCGATCACTCTCTAAGAGTAGGGAATGTCCATCATTGAAAGGCTCAAATTGTTTATTCTAAGGTTGCCCTTTAGGTCTTAGTCTAAGAGAGTCCTCGATATTATCTATGTCCAAGGAAAGGGTGAATCAAATCTTACTAAATCATTCTAAAACGGGTTCTCATAGTAGAACTTGCTAGGGCTTCTATAATGTTCGTATTCATTGAGCACCGATTCGATCCTGGGCCAGTGGGGTAGGGTCCACCACGTTTCCGCTGCGCCACCCAGATCAAAGAGGTGTATTAGGTGACCTAACTAGCTTGGGCTCATAATGTTCTACCCCCCTTAAAATTTTATTTTCACCCTCAAGGCTCAAGAGCTATGTCCTGATCCGTAAGTCGGATCAAGGTGTAATTTATAACCTATCCTTGACATGAAATGGGAAATACATTGGTCTGCCTTTCATCGACGATGTGTACTATGACATTGATACCTATGGGTATCGAGAGGATTCAACAAAGGAACGGGATCTCGTTCCAACCTATTCAAGCCAACTAACTATGTCCATCACTCAATTATCTTAGTATTGTTAGTCGTTTATATTTCTTAGTCTAATCAGCAGCCTAGGCTCAACGTATGCGTAGCGGTAATCCACTAGTTGTGATCCAAAGTCTATGCCTCTACGCTAGATGATTTCACTTCATTTCTAATACAAGGAAGGGTTTTGTCACTTAGGGTCAAAGTTGTCTAATTGGAACTGAGTTGCCTATAGTTGAATTTAACTACGCCCGAGCATTTCACATATGCTCATACCAGCTAAGAGGATCCTAAGGTTCACATTATTAATTTGTTGGGTTTCCTCTACGGTCAGGTCTGTCGAAATCTAGGAGCACTGCTCTAGGTCCAAAACTCCGAGGGTCTATTTGTCAAACAACCATTTACTCAAAAAGCTTAAGCTATCAGAGTGTGGTGGGTTAATGTATATCAAGGGACTTTATCACTTCAACACTATTTGGCAAGTGGTCTTAAGTTGTATTGAATGGGACCGCATTACTAATCCTACCTTGGAATTAGAAGTGGATTGTTTGGTAGGAGGGTGGGAGGGGATTAAAATTAATGGTATAGGCTTTGGAAAATGAGCCTTGTGTCGGAAAGTGTGAGATGGGATTTCCAAATCCCAGGAATCGGAACTCCTAAGTGTAAGGGAACACCCGGGATATACCCTTTATTGCATACATTCCAAACATGGCATTGGAAAACATGGGATACAACCAATCTAGGGCCATACCTACACATACATTTATTGTTACCTTTTCAATTCTATCCACCCTAACTCACCTAATGCAATTGGCGAACGGGCCCTAAACGTCCTCAAATATCTAAAATATTCTACCAACAACTACAACCATCAACATGAAGTCATAAGCACCCTAAGACAGTAACCCATGTGAACTACGAGGCAACAGTATGGATGATTAGACATCCAAGAGAATAGCCGTACATGCTCGGATAGAGCCATGAAAAGCGAATGAAAAGTGATGGAGAGAGAGAGTAGGGCTGGAGGTTTGGTTCTCCATAGATTTGGTTCTCATCAGGGGTTGTAGAGGCCCAACTGACAAGAAAGAAAGAAAGGAAATGAAGAAGAAAATGGATGGGTTAGAGGGCTTGCCCGATTTTGAGCTCCAAGTGGGCGTGTGGGAGTCCAAATGAGGGAAACGGAGAGGGTAGAGGGTGGGTGTTACTGTGAACGATGGAAGGGAGTGGATGATGACCGAAAATGGGAAATGAGACGATTGGAGTGGCGATTGAGAGAGAGGGGAGCTCCAGACCTAAAAATCCCAAACCCCAGCCAAAACCGCACGTGCCAAGGGGTAGGGAAGGTCGGGCCGACCCATCCCAGGCCCGGCCCCACACCAAAGGGCCCACCTGACCGCGGTCCACCGCCGGAACCGCGGTTCCACCGCGGTCCAAGGTGGCCGGTGGGCTGCCGCCGCGGGTGGGGTGTGTTCTCCATGGTCCCAAGGTGCCAAACGCACCCTGGTTCGACCCTGGGTCCCATCGGATTTAAGTGGGGAGGCCCCCGAATCCGGTTCGTTCAATTTCGGGTAGTTTCGGGTTAAACCGGACGTAACTTGCAATCCGGAATGAGTTATCTGACGTAAAATATATGAATTTGGGGTAGAACGAGCTAATGAAGCCAACCAACCCAACTATGCTGGGTTGCGCAGCACGGAATTGCGAGAAAACCCCCCGATTGACGGTTATTTCCCCGTTTCAATTTCGTTTTGCTAAAAATGGTAGTTTTACTTTAATTACTCTTCATCTGTTGGGCTTTAGGAGTTGCGCTCATCGTGTAAAGAGCTTAGAATAATTAGGAGAATGGTTTGGTGAAGTCGTTTAGGACACTTACTATTTTTGACCGAAAACTTTACCCACTAGTAGACATCACGACCCATAGTAAGTCGCGAATTCTAGAAGTTTTAGTTGTAGTTTGTTCCTGATTTCTTTCCCATTACATGGTATTCTTATTTAAAGGGTTGTGAACTCATTTTTAGTCATTCATTAATCAGTTTCAAATTTGAATTTATTTATGTTTCTGCTTTCTTTCCTCGTGGATTTGAGAAGTCTCTGTGAGGAGTACAGAGAAGCTCCGAGGACTCGGAGTAGTTATCTCCATCACATTTATCCCGTATTCTATCTATTTTCAATGGTTAGGGTAATCTAGAATCTTTAATAGACGACCTATGAATGTTTTAAGGTCGACCCGTGCAACCATGGTTGAATAAGGACTTAATTTCGGCGTTCGACTTTAGTGAACTTCGCCGATTGGCGAAATCGGAATACCTATGACTGTTTCTATGTTCCGTCGCTCCCTCCTAAGTCAGAGTGCGTCAGTGTGCGTCGTGTGACCATAACCCAGGTCCGGTTTAATCCAAATCATGCTCTGATACCATCTTGTAACGCCCTGAAAATCGGGGGTCGAGCACAGACTCAACTCCCGAGTTCCAGAACATCACTTATGCAACAAAATGAATGATGATTGAATGTTGACTGTATTCGTGCATTGAACATGATGAGATTAAGCCAAAACAGCATATCATACTCCAGAGACAGTTAAAATTTAAGCAGAAGACTGTGATAGATAGATAAAATATATAAACTATGATGAGTCTCCAGAGTGTGATAACATTACCAGGTTAAATAATTACAAGTGCAGTTCTAAAATATACCAAATGTGAGGAAGTGTAATGTCTCTTATCCCAGCACCATAGCCCCGTCAATACAATATCAGGTCTTCATTGACCTGCCAGAGAGATACAATAGGAGAAATCCTCCTATCATCATAGAAGTAGTCCAGCTCTGCTTCACAAGCATCGCCATCACCTGAAACTCAACAAATCTGGTTGGTGTGTACAACACCGTCCCGTAACGTGGGAGTGAGTGATCAACTCAGTGGAACAATAAAGCATAGGTTAACATGTTATCAATTCAGTCAAGCAGTAATGATAAAGCAGTACAAATCAAACAAGTTTAACTACTCTTATTAAATGCGAGATGAAATGACATGATGCTGTATGCCCTTGCCAAACCACCCTCATGCGACATCATCTTACGTTCGCGAATGCTTAACTCCCTCAGTGCGCCACATCTACTAAGCACATGCGGTGCGATGATGATCATGATTACCGAGTTATTATTAGTCCATTTCAAACAGCAGTATTGGGAAACTAAGGTACCTCCCTTGTATCATTCCCAAACATGATCCATTCTAGGGTCGTCAATCCTAGTTAATCTCATACAATATTATGGTTTGAGAGCTTAGCGAAGGCATCACAAAGGGCTCGTCACCCGTCAGCACGGATACAGATCTCACCGTATGCGGCTCAATTGCTGACCGTCAGCTCGAGTACAGGTCTCACCGTACTCGGCTCAATCACTAGCCGTCAGCTCGAGTACAGGTCTCACCGTACTCGGCTCCACTCATACTCTAGTCGCTGTGAAAGACTCGTCCCCAATCACAGCCCTTGGAGTATACTCAAAGATACTACAGAGGACTCGTCGCCCGTCAGCACGAGTACAGGTCTCACCGTACTCGGCTCTCGCCGTAAGTATCGATAGCTCGAATACAGTGTCCCATACCACCATATTCGGCTCACGAGTTGGTTGCGCAATGGTCACTACGGGGAGGCACATGGCCCCAGCGTAGGCCGACAGCTCGACCACGGTGTCCCATACCACCATGCCCGGCTCATGCGTTTTAGCGGATCGAGGTACCATGGTTAAAAGGGGTTTCACTGGTAAGTTTGGTACCCTAGGTTCAAGCAGTAGCGTCCAAACAGGGTGAACATGCATAAGGCAGATCGGGTTACTTGACGAGCTCGACTAGCACGATCGCCCGTTGAGCTGCACGACATGAAATGCATAAACAACTTCGTGTGGCCTAGCCACTGCCGACAGGCAACGCACGACTCGAGTTCGTCGAACACATCCCACGTGGCAAATGAATCTCAGCCACGAGTTCAATCCCGTTACCGATTGCCTGGGCCATAATCATAGCCCCAAACACAATCCATTGCAGATAGATAAAGAAGTAATGGATCAAGATTCAACTCATACAATCAAGATCTGGTATTATCCGTTTAGGGCTGCCAGGGCTGTTGCACGCACTCGTTGCTCCGCTCCCCCATCACCCATGACGGATCATACAACGTAAATATATTCAACATATGCATTACATAGATAAAATCATAAAAGCAGTTGAGCATGTTATGAATCACAACACAAGCATGAGTTTGTACATGTTCAATTCCTAATCACACAACTATCAAAGGAGATCATACACATAGTTAAAAGAGGTTGAGAATCATATCTCAACATCCTTATACATTACAATTTGCTAACTACTACTTACTCAGACATTTCAAGATACACTTGAACTACATACATCACATACATGACATATGTCGATCACATAGGCATTAGGCCAAATCCTTTCACTAGGGAGTTGCCCCAATCATAACACACGTACACTCACGACGGATAGTCATGGCAAGCAGGAATCCAAGTTCCATATTCATTCAGCCATTTCCACAAACACTTGGGCCACACATTTTAGCATATATAGTGTATATTGGCCGTGGCGTGATTTAGGGCAAATCCTTTCGTCAAAGGGGTATCGCCAATACAACAATCTTGAATCCATGACAATTAGTCATGGCGAGCTCGAATGAGAATTCTATACTCATTCAGTCATTTTCACAAACACTTAAAATACACTATTACAACATATGGTGTATGTTAGCAAAACATGTATTAGGGCTATCCTTTAGCCAAGCGAGTATTTTATCCATGTATAGCATAATCATACATCAAATAATCATGACAATTGCATATCCAAAATTACACATATACGGTATTTCTAGAATACACAATTTCAACATACGTAGCATTTACAAGCGAACATGTATTACGGCGATTCCTTTCGTCAAACTAGTATTTTATCCATATATATAATCATACATTAAATAAACATGTCAAACATTTTCTAAAAAAAAATACGTATACGGTATTTCTACGTATACCTAGAGTATGTGAAATTCCATATTCTACAACGTTAATCGAAACAGGAAACGGAAAGCACTTTGTACATGTGCAATTGCATGCAGATCATGAATCTATCATTATCTGACATTGAAAGCGTTGAAAAACCTAACCTATACACCTAAAGTCCGCACCTTTTGTCGTAGAATCGTAATGGAGTTGATAGGTTTGCTAAGCTTCCGTATTCGGCAGTTTGGCAACCTAGAGAACGAAATAGGTTAGGTATTTCACAACCTACAACAGTCTAAACCTCAAAACAGATTAGTGTTAGGGATTCTTACCTAGAAACGATGCCGGAAACACCAGAAAAGCGTCAAGAAAGGGATGGTGCAGCCCGTGTGGTGGTAGGGAACGATGGTAAGGAGATTCTCCCACTTCTCCCTCACTTCCTCTCTCTTTTCCCTCTCTCAAAACCCAAATTCGTATGGCTGCCATGAGAGAGGGTTTAAGGTCCTTATATAGTCTCAAAACTCACCGAAATAGACTCCTGTTCAAGGGTTACTGCTAATATAGGTATTTCGTCACTTTTCCAGCTCAAAAGAGAGGTTCTGGTGGCCCTCCTTGAGTCAAACGTCAGACTTAAGCTCACCACACATGGATCTTTGTGGGATTACGTTTTCGACTCGATCGGATTCCCAGATCGCACGTGGCGGACCACTTTCAGTTCAACGGTCAGTGGGCCATGATTCGAAATTCCAAGTACTTGTAAATGTTCCTGAAATTTTTCCTGATCCGAGGGTGTAATTTGGTCTGATTCTGACGGTCTGGTTGCTTAATACTGATGCGTAAGCGAATGGTGCCAGATCACTATTCCTGATATTTATTTGGAATGGGAATGTGTTTTTCACACTCCCTCGCTCCGGATCCAAACGAATGGCCGTGGGACATCGGCTGGACCTGATTTTCGAGATGATTGTCAAGCCCAGTGAGGCGGTCCTAGTCCTTAACTTCGTGTTAATCGGACTTCCGAGGTGCGGCCTAGACCTAATACGAAGTTTCATTTCATTCCCGAGTGCAGCCGGGAAATGAGTTTGGTTCTAAACTTTAGGGTAACCTAGAGTCACTGATTTTGCAAGTTTTGGGTCTTGCAGATCGTATTTAAAGCGATCCCAACGGATTTCATGGCTAATCGAGTTTTGCACTTAGTTAACTTTGTTAAATTTCTAAAGGATTTAATCTTAATTGTTTTCTGGTTGAGATGGTACTTAGGCCTTTGTAGTTTGTATATAAAGTGATCCAAGTTTTACTACTTAGCTAGTTTAAGTTAGTGTCTAGGGCGAAAGTGCTTTGAAAAATTGAAAGCATAAGGTTGAAGGGTGGGATTTGTGAAGAAAATGGTTTAAAGAGCAATTTTAGACTGTGGGATTGAGTTTTGACAAGTTGATAAGGTCTTAGGATCAACCCATTACCTAGGACGTCTAATCCCAGGTTGGCAAAAATCCGGGATGTTACACATCGGTGGTAAGTGTGCAACGAGAGCCTGAAAACATATCCGTCATCCGTCGCTCATGCTCCACCCGCATCTCCTCCATCCCTCTCCTATCCCTCCTCTGCCTCATTAGTTGATCCTCCATCTCCTCTCTCTGATCCTCCCTCTGCCTCGCTAGCTCCTCCCATGCCTCCTCTTCTGATCCTCCCTTACCTCGTCAGCTATCCTCCATGCTCCTCTTCTGATCATCCCTCTACCTCGCCAGCTCCTCTCCATCTTCATCTCATGCTCCTCCCTTGCCTCGCCAGCTGATCCATCATCTTCCTCTCCTGCTCCTCCCTCTGCCTGTCAACTGATCTCTGATGTCATCGACGACAACCCGTAGCTGCTGAACCTCTCTCTCTGTGTTATCAGCTCGGCGTACGGCACTGTCACCAACGATGATGGATCGGCTAGAAGTAACTCTAGCGGGTGCCATAAGCTTGGCACCATGGCCAAGCCCACGCACATATCCGGAACGGGTGCCAAGCACCTGACTCATGATCTCTGGCTCACTCCGCTGAGTACCATCGGGAGTGGGCTGACTGCGTAAGGTGTCCATCTCCACCTATAATAAAAACATATGAATTTTTATAATAAATGACATTATTATAATTTAATACAATTAAAATTTATAATGTAAAGATTTTTACCCAAATCTCGCTGGCTCTAGGATGTACCCAAGATCCCGTCGCCTGCCGATAATGAGTTCCTCTGTAGAAGTCTACTGGTCCAGGCTCCTGGCCAGTTACGGAATCTCGCTGCGCAATCAAAAGGACAATAGAGTTAATATAAATGCATGAAAAGAATATATAAACGTAATAATTACCAGTACTTTCTTACCATGTCGTAATGAAGTCAAACAAATGACTTTGAACCAGCTACGTGGTTCACTTCTAACTTTCCCCTGTGGTCAGAATTTATTTTGCTCCTCTTCTGAACACATTATTTAAAATACATTGTTAGTAATTGTGAATTTAATTATTATGTTACGATATCGTAAATATGTAAATATTACCTGAAAAGAATCAGACGAAAACCTATCGCAGAGTATCCACCAGTCCTCATCGGTCACGCGCGCTGGTGTGGACTGTACGACCTCCTCATAACTCACACACCGCTTGTATAGCTGATGTAACTTACCGCGGTAATCCTTGAACCGCTTCTTCATCATGTCATCGACGGCATGGGAGATGTGCGGAGCACTCAAATCCATGTCAAATTTATCCTGCAATTTCATAAATAATAGGTTTAGGCAATAAACTTATTAAGAAAATAACTTAATCGTAAATGAACTTTTATAAAATAAATTTTAATTTACTAAAATTTATCTAAAGGCGCTGACGGATGAGCTGCCGGACATCATCTGTCACGTCTCCCCAACGGGAGGTGGTGGGGGGATCAGAGATCGGTATAAGACACCGACCTCCGACGTAAACAACATGGCATTGTTTCCAACAGGTCTAATGCAGTCCTGTGGGAACTCTACCGTCAGCCTACCCACACGCGTAAGTCACTCTAAGAGTAACTCAAGCTTAGGTCCACGTCCTCGTCTGCTGGTCGACGACGCTGTTGCAAAAAAAATATGTAAGCTTAAACATAAACAGAAATCATTAAAAGAAATATATGTCTAGACTTACTTGCAGTGCCCGGTGTATGCGCGACTGAGGGATCAGACGCCTGTGATGCAATACGTGACGGCGATGCTGGCTCCGTCGCATCACGTGTAGAAGGGGTAGATCCAGTGCGCAAATGACTTGCTCTCCCACCTGGTGCCATCACTGAATACGTGCAAGCTACGAACTTATAAATTTAAACAATGTCAAGACAAGCGGAATACACTAAAACATTATACAAGTAGTGTTGACGGTACAATGCATTTGTACTTATGCTTAGAGAGATTATTAAAATATGATTAGACCATTACACTATAATGCAAGCAGAATATAATAAAACTGTAAACTTTAATCTATAACCATTGGAAATTCCATTACACATTGTCATTCTATATTAAATACACATATTTCGTTATAATACGAAACAACTTTGAAGTAAACTATCCGAAGTACTCCCTACGTAAGTTATCGTATGCTTCAGAAGCATATGTCATGTAGTTTGAAGCACTCGACATTTTTATAGCCAGCATGTCAGTCACAATAGGAGAAATCTGGTCTCTCGGGACTCCATTCAGATGTGCAAGTGACAGAGTCGCATCTTCCATATTTCGTTTGAATCGGCTATATATCTCTATCAGGCTCGGAATTTCTTTGAGACGGTATAATCTTTCGTCTGAGTCGTCATCGATATATTCCACTCTACACTCATCGACCAGACCGGGTATCTATGGCCCTACCAGAAGAAGATAGGACCGAAACGTCCATCTGCAACAGCTGATGAAGTATGTTGCGTGCTTCTGATATGCTCCGGTTGAGATGATGACATGATCAGAAATTGAGTCAACTACAAATGTGGATTATAAACAAGTTAATAAAAGGAATAATCATGACTTGTAATTTTCACGTATACATGGAATACATAAATTATTCGAATTGAAAAGTGACATGTAAATCATGTGTACATTTAATAATCGTCGTCAGCATCACTATCGCTTAGGGCTATTTCTTCTTCACCATCACTATCACTAATCAATATTTCCTCCTCATTATCTACAACGTCGTCATTAATGAAACCACTATCATCTCTAACAATGTCACGTATTATTGAGGCTTCAATATGATCAGGTGGCACATCATCTCTATCTAATTGCACCACATCAATATCAACACTTGAATCAGTCCCTGTATTCCTAGATGACATGTCTTCTTGATATGCTTGTTCAACCCTAGAAGTGTCATTTTCTCCGTCCTCGCTATCTTCAACTTCTGGTACGGGAATGTCAAATACGTTCCTAGGCTTTATTTTCTACACCACATGCCAAGAGCCGCCTAACTTAGTGTCAACGAGGTAAAATACTTGTTCGGCTTGGCTGGCGAGGACAAATGGGTTGTCCTTAAACCACTTCCGAGATAAATTTACACTCGTAAAGTAGTTGTCAGTCTGTATTCCCAACTTCTTATTTCCAATGTCCCACTAATCACATCTAAATAAGTACACACGCTTTCTCATACAATAACTCAGCTCAATAAATCCGTCAAAATGCTATAAAAGTCAATTTCATCCTCCTCATCTGTTCCCTTCACAACCACCCCACTATTTTGTTTGGTCCTGTACTTCTCACGTTCTTCAGTGTGGAACCGAATCTCGTTACAATACAACCTGTATATCTAGATACACGTCTATCAGGGCCACACGCCAGTGAGTATAGTGCATCAGACGCATCCGTTGAGTTGCTCGTGCGCAACGTTGTCATCTATTATTATGTGCAGAATATAATTGTTTAGGGATTTTCTTATGTTGAAATAATGTGCAATACAACATAAATTCTAAGTGTGGTGAGATACAATGTGAAATCTTACACGTTTGGCGAACTATTCTAGAAACTGGTTCTGATGCATTCGATCATAATTTGTGGAGAATTTGGACTTCATCTCGTCCATGTGTTCGCTACACATAAATGACACGTCATCAGCAAGAAACATTAAGATCATCGTATGTAGAGAAAACAGTAATCGAGGGAAGACTTACTCCAAGTACGACTCTATTTCTTCACAATTATTCAACACATACCACCGCGCCTTTGCTAGATCCCCAAGGTCCATATCCTGAAACGTCGGGGATCCTAAAGGACGAACGTTATGTGCAAATACAGATATGAGTCCTTGTTCATGCTCCTGCCCTTCATCAGCATTCCAATCTTCTCGGTTGAATCTATGCCACGAAGATACATGGAGTAAAATGTAAGGCACTCATTATCAATGTACGCTTCAGCTATTGACCCATCCGGTCGTGCCTTATTCCTCATAAATCGCTTGAGTGTGTGAAGGTATCTGTACACAAAACCACTATGTTATACATATGAAAACATGGATATATGAAGTTTATGGAATGAATAAAAATTTTAATGAGGAGAAAACCACCTTTCGATCGGATACATCCAACGATATTATACTGGGCCTGCAAGCTTCGCTTCGTGCGGTAAGTGAATCGCTAGGTGTACCATGACATCAAAAAACACAGGTGAAAATATTCTTTCAAGTTTGCAAAGGATTATGGCAATGTCTCTCTCTAGTCGTTTAATAACATCTACATTCAACGATTTCGAACACAAATCCTTAAAGAATATCCCCAACTCAATCAGCGCCGCACTGATATCCTTACTTAGGAATCTACGAATCGCAACTGGTAGTAGGCGTTGCAGAAAGACATGACAATCATGACTTTTCATTCCTGTTACCTTACAATCTGTAATGTTTACGCGCCGAGATATGTTTGACGCATACCCATCGGAAAACTTCACCGATCTCAACCATTTACATAAACGTTTTCTCTCTAGTTTTATCAACGTGTAGCAGGCTGCTGGTATAGTATACGAATTTCCATGTGGTTGCAAGTGCAACTCTTTCCTTAAACCCATTTCTTGTAAATCCAATCGAGCCTTGAAACTGTCTTTTATTTTCTTCTCTATGTTCATCAATGTTTCGAAGACATTGTCACATATTTTTTCTCAATATGCATGACATCCAAGTTGTGTCACAATTTAGATCACTCCAATAGAGCAACTCAAAAAAGATGCTCTTCTTCCTCCAGTCATAGTCCAATACTATACATTTCTCTTCTTCAAGTGTGATGCTTTACCAAATATAACTTCTCCAATGTTACTCAGTTGTTGCATCACATCTTCTCCAGATAGCTCTTTCGGGGGTGGCCTATGATCTTGTTTTCCATCAAAGATCATCGTCTTCCTGCGCCAACTATGATCGCTTGGAAGGAAGTGACGATGGCCCATATAGCATATTTTCTACCATGCTTCAATGATAATGAACAAGTCTCAATACCACATGTAAGACAAGCCAACTTGCCTTCGTGCTCCACCCAGACAAATTTCTATACGCGGGAAAGTCATTTATTGTCTACAAGACCGCTGCATGTAATCGAAATGTATGTCCTGCAAATGTGTCATATGTTTGTACACCTTAACTCCACAACTCGTTTAACTCATCTACTAACGGTCGCAAATACACATCAATGTCATTCCCAGGTGACCTGGGTCCAGGATAAGCAATGACATCATGAAAAATGACTCCTTCATAACAACTAAGGAGGTAAATTATAGGGCATAAGTACCACTGGCCACATAATGTACAAGCTACTCATATTACCAAATGGATTAAAACCATCACTTGCAAGATCTAGTCGAACATTGCGAGCATCCTCTGCAAACCAGTCATGTTGTTTGTCAAAATTTTGTCAGGCTTCAGAGTCCGCAGGGTTTGTCTCAGTGTACTATCATCATGAACGCGTTTCTTATCATGCTACCTCATATCTTCAACCGTCTTAGGAGACATAAACAATCTTTGCAATCTGGGTTTCAATGGGAAGTACGTAACACCTTTTCCAGAATTTTCTTACGCCTGGCTTTGTCATACTTCCACCACCTAGACTCTCCACATTGTTAACACTCTTCAGCCTTATCATGCTCGTTCCGATATAATAAACAATCATTTATACATGCATGTATGAGTTTATAACCAAGGCCCAAGTCTTACATCAAGGATTTTGCCTCGTAGTGAGACTTAGGCAATGTCTCACCGTCCGGTAATGCTTCTTTCTACAACACAAGCAACATGTCGAAAGATTTGTTACTCCAACGGTTTATTGTCTTCAAATGAAGTAACTTTGTAAGAAAGTTCAACTTGGAGAAGTTCTCACACCCCGGATTAAGTGGACGTTGCGCATCCCTCAACAACCTACTAAACTTTTCTGATTCGACATCACTGACTGGAGGAATATCCTGGCTACTGCTTTTCGCTGCAAAATCAGTATCCGCAGCTGTCCCCTGAACACATCCCCTATGATATCTTACATTTCATCAACGTCTTCATCCTCGTCATCCGACACATTTGGGTCAGCAATGACTTCAGTGGACTCAACTTTATGGGTGATATGTTCACATGATAGATCCACCAAGTGTAACCCTGGGCAATCCCAACTATGAACAAATCGTCCTCTACTTTGTCTAAAGTTTACATATCATGTTCAGGCATTTTCGAATGGACACCTAATCCTATTCCTTGAATCTGCCCAATTTCGCGCAAATTCCATGAACTCTTGAACCCTATTTATACTCTGGGCCAAACTGTTCTTAGCTCGCATCCAACTCTTATCCATGTCTACAATGAAAAGACTAAAGTCAGTTTACGGAAATAGCTTTAACATTAGGCTAAGGTTTAGGTTATAAGTATAGGTTTAGGTTGGGTTATAAGTTAAGGTTTAGGGATTTGAGTTTAGGTTAAGGTTTAGGTTTAGGTTAAGGTTGTAAGTATAGGTTTTGGGATTTGAGAATAGGTTTAGGTTATAAGTATAGGTTTAGGTTAGGTTATAGGTTAAGGTTTAGGGATTTGAGTTTAGGTTAAGGTTTAGGTTTAGGTTATAAGTATAGGTTTTGGGATTTGAGAATAGGTTTAGGTTGTAAGTATAGGTTTAGGTTGGGTTATAGGTTAAGGTTTAGGGATTTGATTTTAGGTTAAGGTTCGGGTGGGTTTGAGTTATAAGTATAGGTTTAGGGATTTGACAATAGGTTTAGGTTATGGTTATAAGTTTCGGTTAAGGTTATAAGTATAGGTTTAGGTATAGGTATAGGTCTAGGTGTAGGTTATATGATAGGTTTAGAGATAGGTTTAGGTTTAAGTGAAAGTTTAGGGATTCGGGTTCGGGTTCAGGTTTGGGTTCGTGTTTAGGTTATAGGTTTAGGATAAGGTTTTGGTTTAGCTTATGGGTTTTGGGATTTGGGAATAGGTTTAGGTTATAAGTATAGGTTTAGGTTGGGTTATAGGTTAAGGTTTAGGCATTTGAGTTTAGGTTAAGGTTTTGGTTTGGGTCATAATTATAGGTATTGGGATTTGAGAATAGGTTTAGGTTGTAAGTATAAGTTTAGGTGGGTTATAGGTTAAGGTTCAGGGATTTGAGTTTAGGTTAAGGTTTAGATTTAGGTTATAAGTATAGGTTTGGGGATTTGAGAATAGGTTTAGGTTGTAGTATACGTTTAGGTTGGTTTATAGGTTAAGGTTAGGGTTTGATTTGAGTTTAGGTTAAGGTTTGGGTTTGGGTTATAAGTATAGATTTAGGGATTTGAGAATAGGTTTAGGTTATGGTTATAAGTTTCAGTTAAGGTTATAAGTATAGGTTTAGGTTTAGGTATAGGTTTAGGTGTAGGTTATAGTATAGGTTTAAGAGATAGGTTTAGGTTTAAGTGGAAAGTTTAGGGATTCGGGTTCGGGTTCGGGTTTGGGTTCGAGTTTAGGGTATAGGTTAAAATAAGGTTTTGGTTTAGGTATGGGTTTTGGATTGAGAATAGGTTTAGGTATAAGTATAGGTTTAGGTTTGGTTATAGGTTAAGGTTTAGGGATTTGAGTGTAGGTTAAGGTTTGGGTTTGGGTTATAATTATAGGTTTTGGGATTTGAGAATATGTTTAGGTTGTAAGTATAGGTTTAGGTGGGTTATAGGTTAAGGTTAGGGATTTGAGTTTAGGTTTAGGTTTAGGCTTAGGTTATAAGTATAGGTTTGGGATTTGAGAATAGGTTTAGGTTGTAAGTATAGGTTTAGGTTGAGTTATAGGTTAAGGTTAGGGATTTGAGTTTAGGTTAAGGTTTGGTTTGGGTTATAAGTATAGGTTTAGGGATTTGAGAATAGGTAGGTTAGGTTTAGGTTATGGTTATAAGTTTCGGTTAAGGTTATAAGTATAGGTTTAGGTTATATGTAGAGGTTTAGGTGTAGGTTATAGGTATATGTTAAGAGTTAGGTTTAGGTTTAGTGAAAGTTTAGGGATTCGGGTTCGGGTTCGGGTTTGGGTTTAGGTTATAGGTTTAGGAAAAGGTTTTGGTTTAGGTTATGGGTTTTGGGATTTGAGAATAGGTTTAGGTTATAAGTATAGGTTTAGTTGGGTTATAGGTTAAGGTTTAGGGATTGATTTTAGGTTAAGATTTTAGTTGGGTTATAAGTATAGGTTTAGGGATTTGTGTAAGTTTTATAATTTATAACCCAGTTTGTTGTCAAATTTTGTGTGCCAAAATCACTGTTATATATCTTGCATAAGTGAAGCTCTCTCAAAGATCAACATTCATGAACAAGCAAAAGCTCACAACAAGCAAAGATCACAAGAACAAAGATCAAACTTGACTGCAAGAACTGGTCACAAGAATGACTCAAGCTGCAAGACTTCAAGAAGAGTACAAGGCAGTTCGTAAAGAACTCAAGACACCTTCAAGATTGAGCTACATCAAGAATTCATACTTCAAGGTCACTAGTTCCTAATGTTCAATGTCCTTACTTCATGGTTAAGTTTGACTGACCTTAGGTTGACCTTAGAAGTAGGTCACTTTGGATACATAAATCGAATGTTTATTTTTACATAAGTTTGGCATGTTCTTTGACTAGTCCTAGGTCTTCTTCGACTAGTCCTAGAGGTACTTCGACCAGTCTAAGAAATTCTTTCATCAGTCGTAAGTTTGTTACAAAAATCGGATAATTTCTGTTAGGCTTCGACTAGTCCAGAATCTGTTCGACCAGTCGAAGGAAACAGTGTCGACTGCATCTTCGACCAGTCGAAAGTCTTCGAATCAAAGTCCAGCGATGAATTTTATGTTCTTCCACCAGTCGAAGGAGACCTTCGACCAATCGAAGGTGACCTACGACAGTCGAAAGGAAGGAGACCTTCGACCAGTCGTAGAACGGTTAAAGCTTATCGCGCATGATTTTTCAAATATCTGTTATGCTTCGACTAGTCGAAGAGCTCTCTGGACTAGTCGAAACACGCAATCTGATCACCTATAAATAGAGCACGAATCTCAGAAGAAATCATCGAATTAATTAATCCATTCAAGCCAATCTTCGTCGAACTTCTGAGGAGATAATTCTGTGCTCCATCTAAGCTAAGTGTGCTTATTTAATATTCTCTTTCCTTAGCTTTATTTATTTGATTTTGTTTCTGCTATTCCAATCTAATTTGATAAGAGGAATTGTTATTTCCTTTCTTTGAATCAAAATCAATTAAGGCAAGCCCTACTTGGTTTAATTTAAAATCTATTAGAATTAGAACCATTGTAATTGAGTACTGGACATTGAACTTGGACATTCAATCATCTACTCTGATTTGGTTCTACCGGGTTGCTACAACGAAGGAGATAATCAGGTATTTACATTTAATTGTAAATTCCTTTCTGTTTTGGTTTCTTTCAAGATTTGCCAGAAAATCTGTGTTTTGTATTGTTATTGAGGAGAGCCAGGAAAACTTAGAAGTGGGGTTTTTTTGTTTAATGTGTAAGCCCAAAGACAACAATGACACAATTGTAAAGGTTTTGGGTGAAACCTGGGAAAACCTATTTTGTTAGTGAACGCTAATATCCCCTGTGTGAGGATATTAGGAGGAGGAGTAGCATTTTGTGTGGCTGTTGTTTAACA